>CM023483.1:18990969-19084539 GCA_013339685.2 Hyalomma asiaticum | reverse complement strand
ACACTGTTTCTTCAGAGGCAAATCGGCGGTATGATGTTACGTTGGCTCGATTGCGCGTAGGAGTGTTTTTTCTAATGCTAGGTAACAAGTTCTTACTTCCACAGACTCCGAAGGGCAAATTTGTCTCGCATTGCTGGAACTGCACGGAAGACGCTCCTGCACCCTATTTCCAAAAAAGAAAAGGAAAGCATACATTGCAGACTGCCGCGGCACCTCATATTGTCTTAGAATCACAAGAATGGAGAAACATTCTTTAGGGAGTTTGGCACGGCCATTAAAATTCCACAAAGTGTCTCGACGAATCTAAATAAGGGCGAGACACGCAGCGGAGAAAACATGTCATGCGGCTGTTCTCTACGGCGGACGCGAAGAGGAACAACAATAGGCGTGCATACATATCCTTGTCTCCGTAAAGCCTTGAAAGATCCTCTCTAGACTTGTAAGTGGATGCGGCGTTTCTTGGTGCAAAATGCACTCGTCTCAGTGCGCAGTTTGTCACGAGCCGCGACAAGTACAGTTTGAGGGCGCCGTTGACTGAAGGCTTTGCTTTGTTTGGCTAAGATCTGAAGAGTTGATGCATGATGTGGTGTGTCGAGCCCTTCCCGTAGTCTTTCTCGGTTCAAGACGGAGATCTCGACAAAGTTTTTCGTGAAGTTGTGCGGACGTGGAACGGAAACACGGTGTGTAAAGAGTTATAATCTCCTAGTGCCTGGCACGCACGGGCATGGGATAAAGGATGCACCGCTTGAATGTCTTATTTTCGTTGAATGCCTCGACACGGTACAATAGTCGCTGAACGAGTAGAAGCGCTTTTTGATAGCTAAACTTCGATTTCAGAAAAGCTGAGCATTTTATTAACGAACCACTGAAGAAATCTTTATTACCTCAGTCTTTGTAAACTATCTTATTAACGAAAGGGAAGGGGTCAAGGGCTCGTTCTTTATTTGTTAGAAACAACTTAATGAGCAAACAGACAGTGAAGCCTAGGAAAACATAGGGCAAGTTACTTGTGGTATTGTAATTGTGGAGAAAGTAGAAAGGAATTAAAGTGGACGAAAAGACAAACCTGCCCTCGGTGGGACCCGAACCCACGAGTGGCGCTGCCTAACACTCCCAGGATAATACCTACATAAATACACAATAAAGTGGACGGGGGGACGACCGCCCTTGTAGCTCAGTTGGTAGAGCATCGGACGCGACATCCGAAGGTCGTGGGTTCGGGTCCCACCGAGGGCAGGTTTGTCTTTTCGTCCACTTTAATTCCTTTCTACTTTCTCCACAATTACAATACCACAAGTAACTTCCCCTATGTTTTCCTAGGCTTCACTGTCTGTTTGCTCATTAAGTTAAACTATCTTATTGTGAGATATGACTCAGGTACCCTTCACAGGGATGTAGCTCATCATAAATAATAAATAAATGAAAGAGGAGAACGGATTTCTGGATTCTCAACACATTTCACTTCTGGATTTTGGTTATAGGAGCAGGTTTTAACAACGGGAGCAGTATTTACAGGTTCAATTATTGACAACTGCAGTACCAACAGTTGCTCCAAAAAGTAGCTTCAAAAAGTGGTACATTTAAACTTCACCTACGATGCTACAGCACAAGACAGGCAGAAAGAAACAGTCGAAGGAACAACGGACAAAAAACGAGCCGACAGCAACCATATGACATACAAAAGTATGGGTAATTGTTAATGGTTTTTGTGGTTGGCATTTCATTTGATGTTTTTAACATCATGTTACTTCGAGCCACCATGAATACTGATTCCATGTTACTGATAACCAAGGTATCACCATGGTTATGGTGATACCATGATTATGGTGCTCGGCGGCTAACCCCAAAGATGCCGCTTCAGTCTCAGCCAAGGCGGTCACATGTTCGATGAGGGAGGATATTAGACGCCCGTGTACTACATGGCGATGGCAGCTTGTAGTGTGAGGAATGACATTATAATAGCATTTCATATACAAAAGAACCAGATTAAGTGTAGAAGCAGCAGTGGTTATCGTCAGCAGCTTTAACGTTGGCGGTGCGAAACTTCACAAGCACTCGTTCCTGTCGATTGAACCCCTTACGCGATACGGATCGTGTTTGTATTTTGTTTGGCCACGACCACTTGTAACGTGTTCCACTAGTGGTCGCGGAACACGTTACAGTGCACCACAGCGACCACAAAGCGGTCCCCTCCAACAGTTGTAGCGATTGTTTTTAACAACGTCACTGGACATCCACATTCATGTTAGAATGGCGAGTCAATATATATATATATATATATATATATATATATATATATATATATATATATATATATATATATATTAAAACTGACAAAAGCTGGCCCAGAGGTCAATGTAGCTTTTTTGTTAAACTTATATTACAAACAAGAACTTGTGTCTGGGCCAACATTTCCTTGTAGTAATTTAGTTTCTTCTCAAGGATGAGGTCCCTTCGTTCTCCTGAGTACTTGCCCTCCTGGTTTCTTGTGTGGTTTTGTGGGGTTTAACGTCCCAAAACCAGATCTGATCATGAGAGACGCCGTAGTGGAGGGATCCGGAAATTTCGACCACCTGGGGTTCTATAACGTGCACTGACATCGAACAGCACACGGGCCTCAACATTTCGCCTCCATCGAAATGCAGCTGCCGCAGCCGGGATTCGATCCCGCGACCCTCGGATCAGCAGCCGAGTACCATAGCCACTAGACCGCCGTGGCGGGGCACCTTCCTGGTTTCAGTATTTTTTGGCTGCGTTGCCATTCCTGTTATTGGTCAATGGAAGTCGTTGGGCATGTAGAATCGTTTGTTTATAGTTTGCCGGACTGAGAATAGAACTTTATTCACTCATTTATGTTTTGGTTTTTCTTCATAGCCATAAGATATTAGTGACAACAGCACAGCGGAGCTGAAAGTGGCAGCGTGTGTTCAACTCCAAGGTGTTTTTTTTTTTATGAACTACCCCATCTGCCTACCTACGACAAAGCGTGGTCTATTATATAGCCTTCCACCAAACAGTGTGCACGCTCCAGCGGCCAAGACAAAAAAGAAAAACAAAAACAAAAAGAACAAGCAATCGAAGGTCTCGCTATCTGATTTCAGGGTATCGCGCAAGGATTCCGGAATCTACCCCTAGATCAACGCGCGGGAAACCGTACTAAAGATTCATTAAACCACTTGCATTGACCCCAGGAAAATACATATGCTACGATCGTGCAGTAATGGTTTGAGAGCGAAGGTGCCAGTGCGAAGCTGATGTAATGAAGATGTCAGGGCCAGATCAGGGCCACACTCTCCTGTCCAGATGGCCGTCATTTGTCGTCTTAGCACTTCCGTGGTCATCATCAGAGGTGCCAATGCCTTTTTATTATGGTCGAAAAATAAAGAAGAATAAGCTGTCTTCCCTCTGTTATGTGAAACCAGTCATCAAGAGGCCTGTAGTAGTTAACGTTGGCCGGCTAAATAAACAAAGTGTTCCGTTGTCGCATTCGTCATCGGTGCGACTAGGCGACCGTCCAAGAGCTAAAGGGACGTCTTAAGCTCGTTTTCACCACTTCTTTTGTTATTGTTTTTGTTCAGTAAGTGGTTCTAGAGTCTTTTGTTCTTGGGCAATGCAACTGCGAGATATTTCACTCGGCATTCTCTACAAAATATGGCCATTCAGCACGCAAGAGCACGTACTTCTTTATTAAGCACGCACGCAAGTGTTCACTAATTACGCCGCTCTGGCGAAACATCAAGTACAGTTCAAAATTGCGCAGGTGGGCCCTCAAGTAGTTGATAGATTTTTGTGAAGAGACCTTGCGGGAATGGCGTTGCTGGAGGAACAGTTGGACACTTCTTTATTCCAATAGCTTTTCTTTTTTTTCATCGAAGCTGCCTAATGCCAGGAAGATTCCATGCACTTTTCCGCCAACAAGCATTATTGCATGGAGGTACATGTACCCAACGCGTGGGGCCCAAAAAAACCCGCATACCCCAACATGGTGGCTTGGTGGGCAATGACCAGTTGTGAAGGCCTCCTCCTCCTTCTCCTCCACACCATCACTTCCATTTCCCAATCTCTTGCTATACTACATACACTATACAAGGCTATTTCTTTACTCTGTACCCTCCCTCTCATCCTCACTCCTCTTCCACACACTGTTGCTATACTATACCAATCTATGCTACGCTATGAGATGCGTCTAGTAGTGGGCTGAGGGCATGAGCGCAAGAGAAGAAAGAAGTGCTCGCTAAAAGGCCGTGCATTTTATAATAGAAGTGCACACGCACACATTTCATGATGATGATGATCATTATTGCCCAGACCGGACAGATTACGGTCGCCATAAAGGACTCCGCTCTTAAAAGAACCACGAACGGATACACTTGTGCCTTATTAAGCGTTTTGTTTTCTTTTGCAAGAAATCACTGTGGCACTTAACGAATAAAACATACTAATACTACGCCCACAGGCGCTAATGACGTACTTAAGCAGGAAACATCCAACACTTGCTCTTTGGGTTCATCGGCGAACCCTCTGTGCAGCTGAAGGCGCGAGCAAAGTTTACACTGTGTTTAAGGGGCGTGTTGCACATTTCCTCGGCCCAGTACTGGCCGCACATGAGATAGCAGCCGAACGCAAAGGGTATTTGATCGCTACGAAATGGCAATATGTTCATGAATAGCGGATCGTATTCGTTTGCTGTCGCACGTTCCCTTTGGTACAATGCCGGCACAACACTCGCTGATGCAACGGCAGCTTGCAAATTTACGTCAACCTCCTTTCCGCTCTTGTTGGAAAGACAGTCTTGGTTTTTCTGGTAGATTTCCCGCGCATTATCGCTACCTTCAACGTAGTCTAGAAACACAGCGGCCGCGATGCGCGCACCGATGCCTCCGTAACGAATTGCCCAGTGAGCGTCAGCCGAGTACACTGGACTCGAGATGTAGGGAATGGTGAGCTCGAATCCCTCGTAGTGGGCGCCTTCGTAATCGTAATTAAGAAACGGGTCAGCGTCTTCGTTGTGGTGCTTTTTTACGGAATTCATTATGTTTATCAAATTTTCCAACGGGTTGTCCGTCATGTCGGGATACCGCTCGTAAGAGCGGGGGTAGGAACCAGGCTGCGACATTTCCAGAATGCGGAACAGTTGCTCAAAGTTTTTCCGTGGCTTCGACCTCTCGACGAGCGACGAGTTCCGGCGAAAAAGCGACGGTATTTCTCTCGAAATATTTTTGGCGAAATGTACCACCTCCTCGTAAGGCACGCTCTTTGATCGAAGAAACAGATTGTTCATGGCATAGCCGAACGCGCTGTAGGTTATTGACAAGCAAGCAGCACGAACAGCACTTTCAGCGCTCTCGGCGTTGCCGTGGAAGCTTTCGAGTATTCGTGCTTCTGTGAACCCCACAAGGTTCTGAATGCACAGACTTTCCACGATGTCATTCATGAAAGCTTCGCCATGTCGTTTGTGGAGCTCGAATACGGCGGCAACGTAATCCACGTCCTCAATGGTGACACCATGGGCACCACTGACAGTGACGCCCAGGTGCTTCTGGTAAACCGAGTCCCACCTTTCTTTCTGAATAGATGGCGTCAGTTGGAAGAATGCAGACACATTTTTGTTAGACACCTCTTTCCTGAAAACCTTGCCGTATTTGGAGAAGAACTCCGTAAAGTTCTTTAACTGCACTGTGAGTTCTCTAAGGCGATCAGTTTCGCGGGAACCACCGAAGCTTTCGTACGTGATTCTAATGTGGTCCACTAGCCGACCCATCTGGAATATTGTTCTCAGTGTAGCCATTGTCGAACAGAAACGATCCCACCGGAGAATAGAAATGTCATGATCTGACGAGTTCATCTGGATGAATCCGGGCTGGAATAATACGGGAAAGTTGGTGTGCGTTGACATAAAAAATACGGTGTTCAGAAAGTCTGGCTTCGGATTGCGTTCGGGCCAGGTAATGCCCACTTCCGAAAGAACTTTCTTCACACCGGCCACGTTCGACTTTCTCAGTACTCCAAGACAAGCTTGAAGGTAGACGGCAGCTTTCTGGATGGGCTCCTGCTGTTCTTTCGTTGCATCGAGGGATTCCAGTCTCGACGTCGCTTGAGTGATGAAGTCTGTCCAGAACGTTCCAGCAACGGTGACTCCGGGGTCCTGAACGTCGATCCAGGCGCCGCACACGTGCTTGTAGAAATTCTTGCATGGATTTTCGCCCCTGTCCATAGCATAGCGAAATCTTTCCTTGTATTCCAAGCAGGGTGTCGTCATACACTCCCCGGCAGTGTGTGCTGCCGGACGCTTGACGCCCGGCTGTCTCGCGTAGAGCATTGCAGCTACGATGCTTAACACGAACACAACTGCCATCGCGATGACTACATACTTGAAGAGCGGGGTTTCATAGTTCTCCTTAGTAACGTCCGCCTGCGTAGAGCAAAAAAAGAAAGAATTATTATATGTAGTTCTCTGTAGCCCTCGCCCCGCCCTCAATGACACTGAGCAGAGGTGCGTCATGAGATCCAGATGTAAGCATCTTTCCGAACCTCCGAAGCAGTGTAATGGACACTTAAATTTCTTGTAAGCGGATTATCTATGCACCACTTTGAAAAAAAAATTGATGAAACGCTGCCTGGAACCCGCCTTGCAACCTCCTGGGACTAAGGAAAATTAGCAGTGATGTCTGGTGAGGAACCCCTTGGAAAATACCACTAATTTATCTTAAGGCTTTAGTAGCTATAAGTAAAGGCGAGAAACCCAACCGCGCACAGTGAGTTTCTCATAGCAATTATATTTCGCATCGTAATAGACTCTTTTCCTAATTGTAAAGTTAGCTTTCCTGCCATACAGTTGGCCCAACTAATGGCGGCGTAGACATTTTTGCATGCAGCATTTATAAGCCTAGTTAGCATGCGCTGACACATGGAAAATATGGACTCAACTTTCCTGACATAAACAAGCGCAGAAAACAAGCGTTCAGCATGTGCAACTCTCTTTCAGCATTTCAGATAAGACCGGTGCCGCCATTAGTTGGGCAAATGTGCAATGCGTGTAAGCGCGCCCGTGAATTGTGAAAATGGTCTAAAGAAAGATACGAAATAACCGCCCGCCACGACGCCTTAGACTTAAACAATATACAGGTGATAGTGCATGCAAAACTTAAATGTAGGAATTTATAAGTGGGGGATATTGCGAACGACCTCACTAATTATTGTGGGGTCCTTGTGAGGTACAAAATGGCATTCGATTGTCGTGCTAAGAATGGTCGCCCGTGGTACAGCAACAGCAACGATTGCCTATTAGGCTTTAGGCTTTCACGTAGTTGACGGCGCGGAAAGTACAAACGATTGAAAAGAGACCGTTCTTTCATTGCGGCGTTCCTGAATCTGCACCGTGAACCTGCTGCCAATTTCAATTAATTAACTTTGTCGAAACATCACAATAAAAGAAATAGAGCGAATTTTTTAAAAATTGCAAGCATCTTAATTGGTCATTGGGAGTCTCTTTTTTGGCGGAAATATTGTTTCACTTCCCCAGAATATAGCATTGACTTGGGCACATGACCAAAGTTCTCGGAAGCAAAACGTAAAATGGGATATCCATTAAGGCACCTAGAAGCGCAAAAAGACCAGCACGCAAGAAGAAAAGAAACGTACAGGACAAGTGCTCGCACCGTACGGTTCTTTTCTCCTTTCTCTTCGTCTTTTTGCGTTTCTAAGTATTCTCGTGAAACCGTACAGATTCCTCTCTTAAGTATCCGTTCTCCTAAAGGCATATTCATTATTCGTACTGAAGGTGTGAGCGTGACCAGCACGTCCTTCGCTAAAAATATTTCTTCACACACAGGTCATTGCCGTTGATCCCACAGTGCCCCGGTATCCACTGGTACGTGATGTTGTGTCCTTGCTCGACGGCATGGTGGTGAAGAATTCTTATTTCAGCAACCAGTTGCTCGTGGGGTCCATGACGAAATGGCGATATCAGACATTGAAGAGCTGCCTTGGAGTCTGTGAATATGGACCATGCATGGGAAGTCCTTGCTGATAAATCCGCCCGATCTGCCCACGATGATAACCACGGTAGAGCAATACCATTCTCCAGGACCGACGCATCTGCAAGGCTTCAATCCCTAGCACGTGAACTTACGCGCGCACAGTGGGATTCGTCAGATTTCACCAATGCTCGTGTACGTAGTTTGCACCCAGACCTTAAGTTCCGCCTTCCCTCAGGAATACCTCGAGCTGAAGAGACACTTCTTTGTCGCCTGTGGCTTGGCGTTGCCTTCACAAACGCCTACGCATTTCGTATTGGAATGGCAAACGACCCTATGTGCGAGAACTGCGGCTGCGACGAAACGATCTCCCATCTTCTGTGTGAGTGTCCCCGTTTCAGTGGCCCCAGGAGAGAACTTACCGCTGCTCTAGACAGACTTGACAGGCGCCCTTTGTCCGAGCAACGAGTCTTGGGACACTGGCCATGTCCATCGTCAGCACGGAAAGCGCTCAACGCGTTGTTGCGATTTTTACGGACGAGTGGTCTAAGGGACAGACTTTAAGCAGTGTCGCGTTTGTGTGCGTGTGTTTTTTTTTTCTCTCTTTTTCTTTTTTCTTGTCGTGTCTCCTTTCTGCTATCTTTCAGTCCCCTTACCCCTCTTCCCCTGCACAGGGTAGCCAGCCGGTCTCAGCACTGGCTAACATCCCTGTCTTTCCTCCTTTCTCTTCCTCCTCCTCCTCCTCCTCCTCCTCCTTCACACACAGGGCTAAACTTTAAGGTGAAATACTTCACTAGCTCACGAGCGGCGGGACGTCACTGCCCGGTAAACCATCCAGTCGTCTCAACAGCGGTGGTAACAAAGCTTACGACTTATAAGCCATGGCGTCAATAACTGGACATGATTGTCATTTTAATCGCAGTATGTCCCATGCCCATATTTCTCTGCCCGGGATAGGCGGGAATGAGCCACAAGTGATTAAACGTTACTATAAGCCGATGCCAGTCCAGGAACAGCCACAATAGATGTTGCAAATAGGATGGCGCAAGAAATGCGTAATACCCGTAAAAAGAGTGACAAAGTAACTTCAGTAAGATTTGTTGATCGATTTGATTGATTTGTGGGGTTTAAGAATTGTTGGCGGCCTATCTGGTGACGCATAATTTCGTAGGTATAACAGGTAAAACACGAGATACGAAGACCAGGAAGACAAGGGGCAGACAAGGTTAGTTGAAATAAGCACTCTGACGCGTGTCTTCCTAGTCTCGGTGCCTCGTGTTTGTGCCGTTATACCTACGAAGTGAGCAAGGAAACTGTCAGGAAAGCTTTCTGATATTGTGGAAAGGCCTGCGCCGTCAAGTCATCTTAGCATATGATGATTGCCCGATGAATTTTGTTTGGTTGAACCAGCGAAAGCCACTCTCGCGTGATTATATAAGGAATGCGGAAGCATGTGGCAATTTGATTGGTCTGGTACTCACAGTAGCTGCAGAACCTGCGTGGGAAAGTGCAGTTTCTGGATACGGAGATTGTGGATAGGTGCGACCGGAGAAACCAAACGGGTGAGGCACGTGCTCGTCAAAAGGTATCGATGTGGAAACGGGATCGCTCGACACTACCACAGAACTCGTGATCGGGGTTGTTGGTGAGGGCGGCGACCTGCGAATCAGAAAGGGACATTTTTCAGCCTTCAAAAACCCCGTCACCTCTTCGAACCAGGGGTCATTCAATGAAGCATTTTATCCATGATAAAAAAAACCGAACGTAATGGCTGTGTTGTGCACGCGGCAGCAAGCGAGAGCGAAGTTGTATCGCGCAGCAACTGATTGAGCAAGGAGCAAAAAGCTTCTCTTCGGTGACCCTTTTGAAGGCTAATACTTTTCATTTCGTGTGCGTATAATAATGGGCAAATAATGGTTACCGAAAATAGTAGACCATTTAATATCTTTTACATGTAAAGTGAGCTCTATTTTCCCCAAAGAAATAGATACGTCTGCACACTTCACGATCTGTATCTCATTATTTATGGAGCTACGTGGCTACGATATATCAAACCGTAATAAACTTCACATCCCTATCTCATATTCAATGTGCACTTGACCTACTTACAGTGGCACAACGATATATTGAGTTTTGCAAGTTTATTCAAATCAGATTCAGTCAGGATAGTTGTACATGTTGTCCTTGTCTTCTGGTTGTCTGCTGATTGTACATTTACCCTTATTGTGAAAGCAGCCCCGCCGTGGGAGTCTTGCTTCAAGACCATCACGACATGCTTATCTGTCTACACAGCGTAACGTTTGCAGGTTTACATAACGTCGGCCTTGTTTAAGGCACTATCAAGCCGATGCAAAGGTCGCGGGTCAACGTCAGCTATTGCGCACTGATCTATATCCTACAAAAACCGGAGAGACTTCGAGCGTCTTTCGAACAGCCACTTACACATAAGAGGGATTCTAAATACAACACTTACAGCGAGCCTATGATACTTGTCTACACGCCGGCGAGTACCCTCAAGAGTACGTGAGCTAAGAGAGCAAACAATTAAGTAGTTTTAAATTCTGGTGGGGCAGACGGAACACGCTGACTAATATTTCTAATGGTCATCTAACCTTCGAAAGGCTAGATATGTCACTCTGGAGGCTAAATACGTGCTAGAAAAACATTTCGGACCTCGTGAGTCACACATGAAGCTGATGCATGAACTACTTGACGGGGAAGAGAAAAGAGACAGCTGAACTTTTACGGTGCTAAGTTCGAAGATGTCGGTTCGTTTTCTGGCGAGGGCGGCCGCATTTACGTAAATGCGAAATTCATAAACACAAGTGTAGTTAGTCTTAAAAGCACGTTAATGAAGATGGCCAAAATAACTTGCAATCTTCCACTGTGGTAGGCTGCAAGGCCATCCGTCACGATGATATCTTCAGCTTGTGCCATTGCTCGTCTCCGCATGTCTAGTTCAGCGCTGGAGACAAGGGCCTCCCATTGCTCCTCGGTATAGTACGGAGCGCAGCATGTGGTCTAGCCCGCCCTTTCCCCATGACTCCTTAATGAGTAAAGTTGTAGGTCGGTCACTCACTCCACTACGTGTTCTAGTTATATTGCCGTTCTTGCACATATAACTCGAAAGGAAATCAATTTCACGACTTAATGCCTTTCTGTCAACGTTGCGCACTTTTAGTTTTGTGACTACTGCAGTTACGGCATGCATAAGAGGACGCATGTTACGATTCCCATGTACGGCTCCCGCTTACGTATACGACGGCGGAGACCGCTCGCCATCGGCGCCGTGTTGCCGATGATGTCGCTTCCTTCTGTGGTGGTGGCCTTTCTTGCGTGAGCCTGGTGTGTGCGGCGACTGCGATGATTTACGGGGAGACCGCTGTGGCTTTGGAGACGGTGGGTCAACGCTGCGATCCATGTCTTTCCAATCTTCTTTTACTTCTCTTCTCGCGGAATTGCCTCGCGCAGCTATAGAGTCACCGTCTTCGTCGGTTTGTGCATGCATTACAAAAAAAAATCCACGTATATCCGCGGAGTGAATGATGATGGATGGGCGAAGCTCCGAAGCTTCATCGTAGATAGTGCCGAGTTCCGGATTAATTTAGTTAACGCGCACGCTACGAAGCCTTATGGTTCAACTACGTACAAGTGAAATCTCCCACCGGCACTTCATTGCAAGTGAAGATCCAGTGCTTATATATATATATATATATATATATATGTGTGCGTGTGTGTGTGTGTGTGTGGCCGCTGAACGGTTCTCCAGCGCGAGCAGTCGGTATTTTTCAGTAAAGAAACTCGCTAGAAGAAGCTACCTGCGTCAACGCTGTCTCTCGTGGGTGAGGGCGCGTTCTCCTTCTTTGCGAGCTGGTAGAGCGTTCATCGAAGAAAGAGCGTTTCCATAGTCAATGCGCGCCTTTCGCTTTCTCTCTCTCTCACGAGACAGCAGATGGAAGAGTGAGAGAGCTCGCGCGCTGGGAGGCACGCGCCGAGGGCGAGCGCGAGCCACCCGGCGGCGCGAGGTGGCTACAAGGGACAAAATCAAAGTATGGAACGACCCACGGTGGTCCGCCGCGGTGGTGTAGTGGTTACGGTACTCGGCTGCCACCCAAAATACGCGGGTTCGATCCCGGCCGCAGAGGTCGCATTTTCGATGGAGGCGAAAATGCCAGAGGCCCGTGTACTGTGCGTTGTCAGTGCACGTTAAAGAACCCCAGGTGGTCTAAATTTCCGGAGCCCTCCACTACGGCCTTTCTCTCCTCTCTATCTCTTTCACTCCCTTTCCCCCACCCTCACGGACGCTTAGCCGTGCTCCCTACATGGGCTGCAGAAATTAGCGTCCTTTCCTAACCGAACCACAATCATCATCATCATCATCATCATCATCATCATCATCACGGTGTAAGGAGCTTCGCCCCTAAAAAGTGCATCCTCGAGTGCCACCGCTCTAAGCTTTCCAACGTTTTTCAATATTCGACAGTAACTGGCCTATAATAAAAATGTGCCATATGGCACGCATTTCAATTTGCTGCGCGCACGATTTGCGATTCTCCTTCAGTACATGCACAATGCTCAATCGCCACCGCTGGATATGCACAAAAACAAACATCATACGAGTCAATTCAAGGAATCTTCTGGAAAGATGTTCCTCGAGCGGTGGACTTCTGGCAGCCTAGCCCCGGGCACAAACTTTAGCCGTTGGACAAATAAAGTTTACCCAATCCAATCCAAATAACTGAAGCTCTCCTCATGAGGCTCCTGTCAAGCGAAAAGAACAAAAATAAGCTCAGTTACATATATTGCAAATGCTGCGACATGTAGTATTATAGCACCAGCTGTTAAGCGGCATTAGGGACATTTAGCGTGTCCGGTAAACCGGTACATGCAAAGGTGTAGCGGATACAGGAATGCGTGTAGCGTTGTTTTTCGCAGTGAAGTGGCGGCAGCTATGGGGGATAAACAGAACAAGCAAACCCGCGTTATATGTCCTCCGCGATTCTGAAAGCCACTCGCTAAGCCTACAGCTTCGATAATTTCAGTCTGGCTCTCAGAAATGCGGTTTATCATCACGGATACTTTACTGTCGAAGCTGCATGATACAAAGCTAAGGCAAATACAACCGTCAGTTACTTAAGGGCTACAGAGCGCGCGACGACCACTTGAAAGATTCGAAGCGGAAGGCATACATTTTGGTCAGTCGGCCATGTTTGCCAAAGCGCTGTTTACGCCCGGTATTCCGCTCTACGCAAAGCGCTTGTGTATAGCGGTTTACCGGACACGCTAGATGTCCATATTAGCTGCCTAACGAGTTCGTGCGTCAAGCCGCCCATCCACTACCACGGGCCGCGCCCAGTATAATAGGCATCATCATCATCATAATCATAGTGACATCATCAAGAAAAAAAAACAACAACCACGGAGGAAGGAAAAGATGAGGTGAGGGCATCACGTGATTATCTTTGAAGCCTAGTCATCAAAATATTTAAACGGCAGAGTACTAGGAAATAGGCCTTGGTCAGGTGATAGGCAAGAAGTAGGTTATCACCGCTTAGCAAATACGCTCCAGTGATCCGGCAAATTATGTAGGTGTACTCCTGCCATAGAGCTAATATACTGACAGCATTTTAACTGTATGAATCCTACTAAAGGGGCACCGCCCACGAGGTGGAGGTTGGCTTGCCGAGGTTAGCAAAATCACTTGACGCCACCTCCTAATATTTCGTTTTTGTTGTCTCCATGGCAACAGCATTTCTCTGGATGGGCCACGCCATGCAAATTGTGCAATGGGCGGGAGCTTCAGAGCTGCCCAACAAATGTAAATACACATAGTGGCAGCTTACTGCACGAGCATTCAGCGGTCTCTTGGCCTCGATAGCAGTGCATAGCCTAGCATGACCCTTGTTTACCATGGTCACGCGTTGACACGGTCTTTTCCTTTTTGAGCACCACATTTCCCATAGCGTCAAGCCAACGAGGTTGATATTATGGAAACTTCGATTGATTTGTGGGGTTTAACGTCCCAAAACCAGCTCTGATTATGAGAGACCCCGTAGTGGAAGTCTCCGGAAATTTCGACCACCTGCGGTTTTTAACGTGCACTGACATCGCACAGCACACGGGCCTCAACATTCCGCCTCCATCGAAATGCAGCCGCCGCGGCCGGGATTCGATCCCGCGACCTTCGGATCTGCAGCCGAGTGCCACAATCAGTAGACCAGCGCGGCGGGGCATGATGGAGACTTTGACAGGCTTACTTTTTTTATTTATTTATATAGGGCAGCAAGAGAAACGTCCTAAGTTGATAGCTGAATTCAGATTGAGTGAAACAATGTTTCCCTTATAGCAACGAGTATTTTGTGGAACTCACCATAGTACAGCTGACAATAGGCAGTACTATATATAGGCAACGAATAGACTGTGCTCGTCAGTGCTCGTAGTGTTCGAGCCAATACGGTATTTCAATTAGGCCAGGATTGCTCATAGACACTGTCATATCCCCGCTGCGGGAAAGTGCCCAGAGAAACATCGTCTTTCAACTATAAGGCTCTTTTATTTATTTGATTGTACTCATTCCGGCGACGACGTGAATTTTCATTGCGCCGCGTATGTGAAGTAAAGCTCTGAACAACTGCTGTGGGAGAGGAGAGGGGCATGCGTGCAAACAGGTTACGCCACGCAAGATTATTGCACATTTGAGCTAAGTAATTAGTTGAGAATTCAGCAAAATTAACGCGCAGAATTAACGCGCAAAATTAACGTGCTTCGCGAAAGAAGGGCGAAACAACACGTGTCAAAAATTCGGCGAGACAAATTTCAGCCGTTTCGAACCGTGACGGTATGGTGCTGCCATCTATAAACAAATGCCACAAGTGTAGCCCCCTCTTAATCGCGCAGATATCCACCAGGTTCCGCCAGCGATATAAAGACCGCGAAAACAAAAATTTGGAACAACCAGTCCCAACAATCATAGGTATGTTAAAGGGAACATTATTTTTTAACGATGATCAACTAGAGTGTTTTTCACTCTAGACATATCCTAACCTTTCTCGTGGAATGAGGGTACTACTTGGCACGGAAATATGACAAGGCATTTTTCTCTTTCTAACATGTTGCTTCTGCTATGCATGATAGGCGAGAAACTTGGAACTACATTTCGTCAACGTCCTTATCAACGCCATTGAGAAAACTGCCCGAGATGTGTGGCTCCAGCCGTTTATGGCTTGTGTTCAGGAAACGGGAACCGATAGAGAAAGTTTTTTGAGGCTCGGCTGTTTACTTATTGGTGGTGCGTCATGCTTGAAGTTTAGGATGCAACTGCGGGTCCCGTTATAGCTTTCACAACATGCAATTACCGCAACAATGCGATAAATGAACCCTCTAAATAAAAGGAAAAAATTATCTTTTATTAATAAATGTGCCCATTCACAACACCAAAAGCACCCCACTTGCCACGAGAACACACTTGGCAAGCGAAAAAATACGGAAGAGGAAAATTCAAATTGAAGAACGCACACTGAAGTGTTTGAAGTGCTCGTAAGAAGCAAACAACCCGCTGTGGCGTCGCGGTGTTTCGACGGCGTTTATTACGACCTGCATCGCGCTTATACGGTAAAAATGAAGCCCATGTGGCGGCAAAATACTTAACGTGCAAAGTTTCAATGAATTTTGACCTTCCTGCGTGGCTAGATTACGAATGAACACATTAAGATATGCGATGTCAAGATAAGGTTCATGTCAAGTGATATGAGGAAACTTGAAAATTATACCATTCACCTTCGTTTGCCCTAATAATGAACCCGTACTCGTGAAATTAATGACAAATATGTTGTCGGGAAATAGTTTATCATTCTAAACTGACTGACTTTCATTTCAGTGTCCATTTATGACCTCCGAGCATTATGCTGAAAGCAGCCCTGCAACACTTTTGAACACTTCTAAACAAACAAAAAAAAAACGGTGCCAATCACTCCTGGAGTCTCCCGTAACCATGTGAAAAGTTACTGCACTGTACACACCAGGGAATTTGCAGTGTTGTTTCAAACACAGCTGGAAATCGCCTGCTTTTGTTTCAGCAAATTACGTTACAAGGAGAACAGACTACGTCGCCTGCGGTAGAACAAGCATCGGTCGACTTCATGGTCACGAACACGTGCTCAATGATAGCTTATCTCTGAGTTTAAAGAAAATGTATCTTTCTTGAAGAACACCTAAAGAAGTCAAACGGTGGTAGTCAGTGCTTCTTTTGTTTAAAGCACGCGTTCACAAGTTGGCTTCCTTTTATTAATTACCTGAGCTCACTTAAAAATAATCCGAGAGGGTGAGGCCGGCAGTAAAGAATACAAAGGCGGCTGCATTTTCCTAACGCGCATGTTTTTTTTTTTTTTGAGAGACTGGAGTAAGTTAACACCCTGTATGCATTTCCATACATCATCTCGGTGAGAGTGCCGAGAGGTTGACCTCCAAAATTCCGTCAAGGAAAACTGCAATGCGTGGTAGGTGTGGCATGTACAAAGCGCGCAAAGGCCACACGCGCTTGTAATTCGAACTGGGCATGCATTCATCAATTTACGCCACGCAAGCCAGCGGGGGAAATTATTTTTACCATACTCGGAATAATTTCAAGTGAGAATGACACTTCCTTCGCAGTTTCTTTTAAAGTCTTCCCCCCATCTAAATCTTCTCATGACAAATGCATTAAGCAGTTGAGGTAAGAAAAGACGAAGCAAGCATACGAAATCACAAGTAATTCATTATGCTGTAAACATACAGCCTGAAGCTTCAAGGTATAGTTTTTCTTTTTTGCAATTGAACGGTACCTGCTCTACAGCGCGAAATCGTCAGAATGTCATTAGGTTTCTCATCAGGGAAGATTTAAAATAGCAATATTAGTTACAGAATGAAAGCGATAAGCAGTCGCTTGCGTTCACTTCCTCCTAGCCGCGTTAGATACGATCATCTCTCGACAGTTCACGGTAATCGAGGTAATCAAATAAGCAGCACCATATTGCTCACAGGAGAATGACGAGAAAATAAAACAAAAGTTCTATCAAACAACAGCAGTCCACTTCTTCGGAGAAACCTGAGCGATCCTTGCAGAAGAGCGGAAGTGACGTCCTCTGAAGAACACCGATATGCTCCCACATGCCCCTTCTCTGCGGTGATCGCTGAAATTTTATTGACGAACGACCGTCAGGAATCGTTGGGCTTTAGCACTTCGTCTTGCAGCTCAGGAGGCTCCGGCCATGTGAAGTTCCCAACAAGTCGATGCTGGGGACTGCAGCCGAATGCCTTCCGGAATCGTGGCGCCGCGGGAAGGGCAGCGTTACATATGGCGACCTAAGCCACGAATTGGAAGAAAACATGGAAACACTATAGACTTGAAGCTAAACATTTCCACACTATGTGTCTCGTTAGGTTTATTATGACATGTAACAAGCGACTCTGACAAAGTGAGTTCAAGTGTACCCCAAGTTTTGAAACCAGCTCACTTTCTTGGTATTGACCAAATGTTAGTTTCTTCTTCGGAGAGTAATGACGACGGACAACGGACGCTTACAAACGCACATTATGCATGTCCTTTTGCTACCGAAAAGTGGAAGGGGGAGGTGGGGATCGAGAAAGAGAACAGACCGACGAGAGCTATCGCTTGTCCTCTTTCTATACTCCCCCACTTTCCTGCTTGGACCATCTCTTTCTGTACTGAACATAAATGGACTTCCCGAAAAACGACTCATCAGTCTAAACAACGCCAGTGGTTTAGACTGACAACTCGTTTCTTTATTGTTGGGACCGATTTGATTACGAATCAGACAGCATCAAAAAGGACTAGATTTGAATAGAACGTCCAATATTTTACGAACAGTATGCGGGTACGAGACAGGTCCTTGTACGAAAGGCTTAAGGCGGCGTTACAGCGCATTATTTGTAACTCACAAATTCACAAACGTAGAACCTGGGACAATTGGGAAATTTGTTCGTGCAACCGCCGAATGCTTGAAATAGTTCGAACGACCACTGTATACCCGATAATATATGGCTTTCCGTCCACCGCATAAGCTCTACTGCTTTAGGCCTCTGCTAGGCCGACAAAGATGAAATTTATATTACTTCCGCACATCTTATTTATATAGCTACAGTTGACATGTCTAGGTATTGCTTGACTAAGAATATTTTTACTTGCGCACACTACCAGATTGGACTGCGGAGTCGAATTATGCATTATTTCGTTCGCTATACGACATTTTCGCATAACTGACGCACCTACGGTACGCTCAAAACCAAGTCCTGCGTAAATAGCTAGATATAACCAGGACATCAGAGCTTTCCCGTCTACCTTCCTGGCTACAGCTATCATTATATTCGGGACCTAATTAAGAGTGTACAGTGGGATGCGACGAGTCGCAACGCGCACCTTACTGAGACGCTCGCGTCCGGAGTGGCCGCAGTGGTCGAAGCAGCTGAGAAGAAAGAACACTTGCTCAGGCGGAAACCCCTTGAAACGAGCCCTGCGTTCTTCGTCGTACAGCGACATCGTGGCGTTCTCGCTACGGGACTGCAGGAGGTGCCACTCGGGTGCGTCCTGGATGTAGCTGGCAGTGTGTGCAGCGATGCTTTCCAAGCACACGTCACGTGTCTCCCGTTCGTTCGCGCCTGGAAATACGCCCGTGGCGGCAACGTGATCGAGGAACCGCTGCGTGTCGTTGAGCAGCTTCTTCACGGCCAGGGAGAACTTCGCCGAACTGCGGACCTAAGCGTCGAACAGAAGAAAAAAGGTTCCTTCAATATTGCTAGGAGTGTTTCCTAAGTAGTTCGAATCAACTATAAAAGGCATGTCGCCTGCAGTTATTCAATCATAGCAGCTATGAAACTCCGTCCCGAAATCAGAACACACCAGCGGACAACTCTGCGGGCGATACATGGATGTTTGGATAATAGGAGCATTCTCTCTATAAACGTGCGGCAAGCTGTGAGTCACCAAGTTCCATCATTAAGTCACGCTACCCGTCTTGTCAGCGATAATTTTTTAAGCGCAAGCATTAACCACTAAAGATTCACAGCCTACACTTTTGCGTTTTACGGTAGAGCAACCCACTCCTATGACGATGTCATTGGATGGTTGTAACTTTAAACAGTGTTGCAAGATCATTTTCTGCAAAACAGTTTTAAGTCCACAACACGCTATTTGGCCCGGTAGAGCGAAATCGAAAGCGACTGCGTCATTGTGGTGTTTTCGGACCTCAGGTGAAAGTAATTTGTTAAAAGAGGTAACCAACGCACAGGCCTAAGGCGCTCACACTGGTACAGTGCACTCAAAACTGAAGTGATGCATTCGCGCTCAGGCACGGTTCGAAATATTAGGCATGTCAAGTACACTGGCCAAAGGGACCTCGCTAAGTTACTGCCTGGAAAGATATCCTGAATAAAAGCTGAATAATTCTACTGGTTTCATTGCATCACATCGTAAAAGCTATAATGTTTGCTGCTGTGCTGACTGCAGTAAAGTCTGGACCAACCCTGTAAGCTTCCTGTAAGGGACATCAAAAGAATGATTGCAATCTGCCGGCACTGACTGTGGTGTTAAGAGGCCTTACAACACTTTCTGAGCATAGCAAGACAACGCTCCCGATTAGTTATGAGCGAAATATTATTGCACTGAAACAATCATGGAGCTCGCAATTCGCTTCCAAATACAGCCGGAAACAATCAGCTATTCTCTCATCAAATGACGTCACAAAAAGTGCCGAACGTTACCTGAGGCAGAACTAGCATTCGTGATTTCATGATCGCGGAAAAATCCTTAGTAATACTTTATTTTTTCGTTTTGATATGTACAAATAATGGAAAGGTGTGCATCCTCCTTGAAAAGCCTCAAGACAAGCCAAGTAGCGTATTCAGCGCTCGTTCTGACGTAATTTCTTGAATGAAGAGGATACGATATGCAGCAGCATTTCAAACAAAACTGCAAGTTCCCCCGGCGCGTGCAGGGCAGTGTTATTTGGCTCAGGTTTTCATAGGGGCTTTCATGACTGATTGGCGTGGTTTTCCGACTATGTTCAAGAACAGCTGTGGGGAACCCTTTCGCGCCAAATGTGAAGATGACCGCGGAAATAACACTTTAATAAAATCAAGCGTTCGTAAGAAATATGATGAAACAGCGTTACGTCCTTCAACAAATTTCACTTGGCTGTTCTGCACACACAAGCATCAAGAAGAAAAAAAATCCACGCATATCCACGGAGTGAATGATGATGAGTGGGCGAAGCTCCGGATGTTCATCGGTAAAAACCGTGAATCTTCCGTGAATCTTGCCCAGTACATCATCAAAGACGTGACACACACTGTGTGTCGCCATCTAGCGCTCTCCTATAGCACTAGAGCACGCAGCGAGCGCCTCCGCGCCATCTATTGATCAATTCACGTACTAGCTAAGCAGCACAGCAGCGCTCGGACGGACGGAAGGACAGACAGACAGACGGACGGACGGACGGACTGATAGACAGACAGACAGACGGACGGACGGACGGACGGACGGACGGACGGACAGAGAGACAGACAGACAGACGGACAGAGAGACGGACAGAGAGACAGACACAGACAGACTCCCATACTACGCGTTCCCATACATCTTAATGAAGCGAGCTGATGATGATGATGATGATGATGCGGCCAACCCTTTGTATCGGGTGGACGTGACAACCACGCCCTAGCCAAAGAAGCTCTACTGCCTACCAACTACCACAGGTAGGAACTAAAAGAATGCATAAAACGAAGAACAACAACAAAAGAAAAAACAAGAAAAGAAAAAACCAACACAAGGAACAAGAACGAACACGAGCCGCGCTGACTAGGCAGTTATGGATGTCTTGCCACAACTGCTTCTCGCCAGCATTCGAGGCGTCTCTTTGTCGATGTAACTGCGATGTAGCACCGCAACGCCATCACGCCATCTAGTGAGCACTTTACGAACTAGAGGTGGCTACTACAAACGGAGGATGGACAGACCCACGGCATAAGGAGCTTCGCCCCTAAAAAATTACTCCATCTCCAGCTAAAGGGGACCATGAGGCGATGCGAAGTAGCACGGGGGGTGCACACCGCGTTTGCATCGGTTTGACCAGGCGCTGGTTTGACCCTAGCAGACGCTGCCTGCGTCAGCGTTGTCTCTCGCGGGCGAGGTTGCGTTCTCCTTCCTTGCGAGCTGGTAGTGTTCATCGAAGAAAGAGGCTTCCATAATCAACGTGCGCTTTCGGAGAGGAGAGGAGGAATGCCTAGAGGGGAGGAGATGAGACAAGAAGAGGAGGGGGAGGAGGTCAATGCGCGCCTTTGGGAGAGGAGAGGAGGAATGCCTAGAGGAGAGGAGATGAGACAAGAGCAGGGGGAGGAGGTCAATGTACCGTTCGGAGAGGAGAGGAATGCCGAGAGCAGAGGAGATGAGACAACGAGAGGAGAGGAGAGGGAGGAGGATGCGCATGCGCAGTGCGGGTGTGGACACCACACGGCGCAGGGAGGGCCCAGGGAGGGACGGACAAAGCCCCGCCATAAGCTGCTTCGCATGTAAAAAAGGACAGAAACAAATGAGAAACGGCGCGGCATGACAACTGGCCTTGTCGTCTGTCCTCCAACTTAAGTGGCCTTTTGGTAACTTCTTTCTAACCAAGAAATTTTGCACCCAAGAAATCCTTAGGGTTAAGTGAAACGTTCATGGGTCATTCCACGCCAACTGCCCCAGCTGTGGCGCTCGACAAAAATGAACATCTTTCGAAAAATTCCAAAAAATTACAGGGAAGTGAGCCTTACTTCCACAGCACTTTCCGGAAATATTTTGAGCAGGAAAATATTCACAGCATATCCACGGAGTGATTGATGATGAGTGGGCGAAGCTCCGGAGGTTCATCGTAGATCGCGCCAAGTTCCGGATTAATTTAGTTAACGCACACGCTACGAATCCTTATGGTTCAACTACGCACAAGTGAAATCTCCCACCGGCACTTCATTGCAAGTCAAGATGCAATGCCTCTCTCTCTCTCTCTCTCTCTCTCTCTCTATATATATATATATATATATATATATATATATATATATATATATATATATATATATATATATATATATATATTTGCGTGTGTGTGTGTGAGGGCGCGTTCTCTTTCTTTGCGAGCTGGTGGTAGCGCGTGCATCGAAGAAAGAGCGTTTCCATAGTCAACGCGCGCCTTTCGCTCTCTCTCTCTCTCTCTCACAAGACAGCAGATGGAAGAGTGAGAGAGCTCGCGCGCCTCCCACACGCGCCCTCCTAGTAGCGCGTTCCTAGTAGGTAACGCGCTACTGCAACGGACGGACAGACACAAACCTTAAAGAGCTTCGCCCCTAAAAGAGACTGGTTCGATAACAATCGGACCGAGGTCGGTAGCATGCGCAACGAACGCCAACGGAACGCGATCGTGCAAGTGCTCCGGCGCGAATGTCCGCCGCGGTGGTGTAGTGGTTACGGTACTCGGCTGCCACCCAAAAAACGCGGGTTCGATTCCGGCCGCGGCGGTCGCATTTTCGATGGAGGCGAAAATGCCAGAGGCCCGTGTACTATGCGTTGTCAGTGCACGTTAAAGAACCCCAGGTGGTCTAAATTTCCGGAGCCCTTCACTACGGCCTTTCTCTCCTCTCTATCTCTTTCATTCCCTTTCCCCCACCCCCACGGACGCTTAGCCGTGCTCCCTACATGGGCTGCAGAAATTAGCGTCCTTTCCTAACCGAACCACAATCATCATCATCATCATCATAAAGAGCGTTTCCATAGTCAACGCGCCGGGAGGCACGCGCCGAGGGCGCGCCTCCCACACGTAGCATCATTCATTTCTTTGAAGGTAACGCGCTGCTAGGAACAACGGACGGACAGACCCAAACCATAAGAAGCTTCGCCCCTAAAATTCGTGGGGGTCATTCGAATTTTGCAAAACGGCGGAAAACAAGGCGCCAGAAAAGAAATTCCTGAAAATCAACCAATGTGCCAATCGTTTCCAAATATGCATTTTTGCATTCTTATAGCATTTATCTTCACTTATAAAAATGTTTTACAAATTATGTTCATGTTCCTCACTGCTTAGTACCGAAGTGAAAATGGTAAAATTGCAGCGTTCTTGGAAATTTTTTACTGAAGGACAATTTTGCAAGAAAACCTACAAATATTTTTGTAGAACTGTAAATGGGAGGTACAATAGTATAAAAAATCATTTTTGTCTATGTTCTGTCCATAGGCCCTGAAAGAAATGTCTAAACTTGACAAAAACGTCGTTTTCTCCTATATTTAGGCGTCAATTGCACCCTAACGTGGTCCAGGACAAAATAATCAAAACAGGGCATGTAGTTGGGCTATGTAAGCGCTTTAGAAAGAGCAAGTTTTACCGAGGTAATTTTTTTATTCTTTGAGAAAAAAATTTTTGAATTTGAGTCCCACAACTTTCCTTCTATTGCTCCGTGATTCGCCTTCTCCTTATGGCTTGCTGGCGGGAAACACAAACCACCTTGCCTTGCCACGTAAAATAAAAGGGAGCGCGTGAGCAGCTTGTGGTTTTTCTATCTTTTCGTTCCTACCTCAACTTCCGCTTCCTCTATAAAAAACGATAACAGCACAAGCACACATTTAACCGTATGCTTGGCTTGGAAACCACCGTGTCTCCATAACAAGCAACAGCACCTTTTGCCTGCTTCTCTGAAAATTAGAAATAATGAACAGTAAAGCGTACGCACGTGCGAAGCATAAGAACTTTCAAAGCAGCAACTTCTATCAACGTAATTTGTGTTTTCATTAAGAAAAACATTTCCAAATTGTTTCTTTTTTTTTCGCTCCGTAGTTTGATATCTTTGTCGGGCAATACAAATTAATTTACCTTGCCGCGTAAAATAAGAGATGGCGTGTCCCCAGCTTATGGCTTTGGAATCTTTTCGTTCCTACGTCAACATTCTATTCTTATATAAAAGGCAATATCAAAGGAAGACATTTAGCTACACGCTTTGCTTAGAAACCGCGTTGCCCCCTTAATAACAGCGGTACATTTAGCGTGCTGCTTTGACAAGCAGTTCGCTGAACAGGAAACGAGGAAGAAAAATGAGGGGTCAGCGTAGCCTCTAATAGTGAATCCAAACCACGAAAACACAGGTCCTTGCCTCGATGGACAGCGCAGCACGTGATGACACGCCGCGTATTCATGCTACCTCTAAATCGTCGGCGACCCTCACAAACGGAAACCACTAAGCTTTTCTTCACATCAGGATTTTTGCGGTTGCAAGCCGACTCATCTGCTCGAATAGAATATCTCAGTGTGTTAACATGCATTGTTTCTATATCGCGAGCATGTTTCGCCTTCTCAGTCATAGCACACCACTGATACCTGTATGGAACAAAAAAGAACAATTTGATTGCAGCCTGACTATCGCCAACCGTCGTTTACTTCAGCCGTCTTTCTTTTACCTTGGACGCCGGCTCTTCGTCTATCCTTGCTTGCTTGCATAACAGCTGACCGTGAGACCTTAAATTCGGGCTCCTAGTGGCGCGCGTGAAACGCTGAAATTGATTTAAGGCCCATTGTGAAACTACACGCGTGGGAGGTTGCATATGAATATTTACAATAGCCCGTGAGGTGCTCACTATCGGTTTAACTCAGTGTTTGTGAGAGTCGCGGACGACGTACAGGCAGTGTTGTGCACGTTCCCCCAAAACAGGAACGAAAACTCATTACTTCTGAATTTTGTTTGTTGTTGTGTTGCGGGGTTTTACGTCTCAAAACCAGCTCTGATTATGAGAGACGTCGTAGTGGATGGCTCCGGAAATTTCGACCAACTGGGGTTCTTTAACGTGCACTGACATCGCACAGTACACGGTCCTCGACATTTCGCCTCCATCGAAATGTAGCCGCTGTGGCCGGGATTCGATCCCGCGACCCACGTATCAGCAGCCGAGTGCCCTAGCCACGAGACCACCCTGACGGGGCTTGTCAGTTTTGTAGCGAGTTCCCATTACAAGTTCATTTAATAGAAAAGGAACGCGTCCAGTTACATTTCGAAAATTGGAACGTGTCGTTACATTAACGTTACACTTGATTTATAAAATAGAAAATTATTCCTGAGGCAAATTAAAGTGAACATATTAAATCTCGCATCTACCTTTGTATAATTGAAGAATTTCAACGTCACTGGCGGCATATTATCTGGAGTCAAAGAAACATCCAAAGAAATTCTCCGAGGCAAATATTTTCAAGGAGCACCGAACATACTACGCACAACTCCACTGCAACTTTGGCGCTAGTCTATTAGAAGTGCAACACTTTACACTTCAGTCTTCAGATGCATAGCCAGGACACTGCGCCTCCAATATGCAAATAGGTAGTTACTCACATGCCCCAGTGCATTAACATCGGTGCATCTCACACTAAGAGCTAGTAATGGGCCTTTTGATTTAGAATAGCATATAAAGATTTGTGCCTGACCGATGCCACTGCGCGCAAATACTGGAACAAGATTCCCCATTGTCGTCAGCATTACCGATACTAAACGATATTGCTCAAAATTGGTGGCCCTTGTAGCATTTTAATAAACTATTTGGCAATTCTGGATATATTGCTTTTATTTAGTTCTCTTAAGTTCTCTTTAGTTCTCTTCTATTTAGTTCACTTTAAAGTACTTGTGATATACTGAACTTCTCTTGTTAATTATAGCTGCGTTGAGTGTATGCCGGCCTGAGGAATTTTAATAATGCTATCTTGTGCGTTTGCCGCCGAATTAAATAACACGGGACTGTGTTGTTCTTTTCTTCGTGGCATGAGAAATAAGCATTATTTGATATAGAAACAATGCATGTTAACACACTGAGATATTCTATTCGAGCAGATGCAAAAATCCTGATGTGAAGAAAACCTTAGTGGTTTCCGTTTGTGAGGGTCGCCGACGATTTACAGGTAGCATGAATACGCGGCGTGTCATCACGTGCTGCGCTGTTCATCGAGGCGAGGACCTGTGTTTTCGTGGTTTGCATTCACTATTAGAGGCTACGCTGACGCCCCATTTTTCTTCCTCGTTTCCTGTTCAGCGAACTGCTTGTCAAAGCAGCACGATAAATGTACCGCTGTTATTAAGGGGGCATCGCGGTTTCTAAGCCAAGCGTGTGGTTAAATGTCTTCCTTTGATATTGCCTTTTATATAAGAATAGAATGTTGACGTAGGAACGAAAAGATTCCGAAGCCATAAGCTGCGGACACGCCATCTCTTATTTTACGCGGCAAGGTAAATTGATTTGTATTGCCCGACAAAGATATCAAACTACGGAGCGAAAAAAGAAAAGAAACAATTTGGAAATGTTTTTCTTAATGAAAACACAAATTAAGTTGATAGAAGTTGCTGCTTTGAAAGTTCTTATGCTTCGCACGTGCGTACGCTTTACTGTTCATTATTTCTAATTTTCAGAGAAGCAGGCAAAAGGTGCCGTTGCTTGTTATGGAGACACGGTGGTTTCTAAGCCAAGCATACGGTTAAATGTGTGCCTGTGCTGTTATCGCTTTTTATAGAGGAAACGGAAGTTGAGGTAGGAACGAAAAGATAGAAAAGCCACAAGCTGCTCACGCGCTACCTTTTATTTTACGCGGCAAGGCAAGGTGGTTTGTGTTTCCCGCCAGCAAGCCATTAGGCGAAGGCGAATCACGGAGCAATAGAAGTGGTGGGACTCAACTTCAAAAATTTTTTTCTCAAAGAATACAAAAATTACCTCAATAAAAACTTGCTCTCTAGAAAGCGCTTACATTGCTCAACTACATGCCCTGTTTTGATTATTTTGTCCTGGACCACGTTAGGTTGCAATTGACGCCTAAACATAGGAGAACACGGCGTATTTGTCAAGTTTAGACATTTATTTCAGAGCCTATGCACAGAACATAGACAAAAATGATTTTTTATACTGTTGTACCTCTCATGTACAGTTCTACAAAAATATTTGCAGGTTTTCTTGCAAGATTATTCTTCAGGAAAAGATTCCCAAGAACGCTGCAATTTACCATTTTCACCTCGGTCCTAAGCAGTAAGGAACATGAACATAATTTGTAAAACATTTTTATAAGTGAAGATAAATGCTATGAGAATGCAAAAATGCATATTTGGAAACGGTTGACACATTGGTTGATTTTCAGGAATTTTTTTTTTTCTTGCGCCTTGTTTTCCGCCGTTTTGCAAAATTCGAATGACCCTCACGAGCTTAAAAAAGTTTTTCCTGCTCAAAATATTTCCGGAAAATGCTTTGGAAGTAAGCCTCACTTCCCTGTAAATTTTTGGAATTTTTCGAAAGATGTTCATTTTTGTCGAGCGCCACAGCTGGGGCAGTTACCGTGGAATGACCCTCATACATGTGCAGTAATAAGAAAAAAGTTATGTTTACGTGCTTTTGGCGCACAATTAACTGTTGGGACTGCTGTAGCACTGCTAACAAGACGTGCATTCGAGAGGCACGGGCTCTCTGAGAACGGTGCCGCTTCGAATACGATATATCGCACCACTTTCATGCGTGCGTATAGCAGCTTCAATCCCTGTATTTAACTCATTGAATTTGTAAGAAACTACATGGTACTAGTTCTCTAGACTACATAAACGTGTAGAAGTGTACGACCGCCCACAGTTCTTCCCGATAACGGCATACACTGCTTCAAGGCAGTTTTATTTCATTTGATGTAAAGCTCAATTATACGGGCTTCTTACACTCCGAACATGATTAAGGAAAATCTAGTTAAATACGATTTCTCTCGGAGTTCCAACATCACTTTTTTTTCTATGTTGCGCGGAGTCTGCGGTGCACACGTTCTAGCTATCCCATCGCGAAGTTGAAGTTAGATTCTGTCGGCTTAAGTGAACGCCATTGGCGTATAGTTCATTTTAGAAGCTGTCTGCGGCACTGTGGACGCTGCATGGTCCTCATTTGTCAACTTAAATTCCTAAATACAGCCCCCCCCCCCCACCCCAAAAAAAAGAAAGAAAAGAGAAACTGATATCTCCCCGATTAACACCTTGAAAAATAGTACGTGATTTTTAACACCTCCCTCTCCCCCCTCGCTTGGATTTAAAAAACAAAAGTGCTAGGTTAGAAACTGATCGTAGCAGCTCTCACTTGAAAAATTTACAGCGCACAATTAAGCAACTGCAGATACAATGCAGACAAATGTCTACGAACTTTTATATCGCACAAATTGTGGCACACGTCATGCATGCATTCGCAGCATCGTTATAGTTTGTTATATTGTATAACAAGCTTTGTATAATTAATAGCACAATTGATTGTTCGTAAATCTAACAGCACACACACGTACACGAAAACCAGGAAGACACGGGCCAGAGTGACGTGTCACTTCTAATCCAAGAGTTTTAAACGCCTAAATGCTGCACTCTGTCCCTGCCTTCCCGGTTTCAGTTTCGTGTTCGTACTGCTACACTTACAACGCTTAAAGGGATACTGAACAAAACTTTCATCGTCGAGATAAATGATCCATTTGAAAGATCGGGTACTGAAATTTGTTTCCACATCCTTCATTTCAGCGAGAGAGTAGCGGAAAATATTGAATTTAATGCATTTTTCGCAAATTCGCGCGTCTAGCGGCCGCGCGGTGAACTAGAGGAAATTGCGTGACACCCACCGGATACTGACGCGCCGACGAATTCGCGACGAGCAACTCGCGACACAAGTGGTTCTTGAGAGGAGAGGTGGAGAGAGGTCACGGCCGTCGACAAGCGTACTGGCGTGCAGCCGCCGCGCTCTCACAATCCACTAAAAATACTGCCAACTGTTCGAAAATACGTAAAATGAACTCTGTTAATCGGAATAGTGGCGTCTTCCGAGTAGGTTTTCGATGTTTTCGCTAGTTTTCCCAATTTTTGTTCAGTATCCCTTTAACAATGAGAGCCGTTTCAATATTTTTCAAGATTTGCAAACAACTTACCTCATAAAAGGCGTTGTAGAAGATCAAGAACCAGAGCAGCACGAAGACTTTTCTCGACGTCCGAGTTCCCGCCAACGCCGAAACCACCGCTGTTGGGTGCCAACTCTCGTATAGAGGTGAAGACGTCAGGTACTGGTACACAACCACCTCTCGGCCCACTAACAACCGGTACAGATTAATGTTGGCAATCCCTGGCACGTGGTAGATACTGTGCTCTGGTCGGCGCAGAGACCTCTTGAAGAAGCTTGCCGTGGCATGGGCTGCGCTCCTGTACAAATCGAAAAACGACTTGTCCGTACGGTTGGGAAGGTAGGAGTACGCGTTGTCGAGCATCTCCCAAGTGTACGACATGTTGAATGCGTTGGCCGCGACTCGAGAACTGACGGTCTTCGTCAGGTGTTCAAGCGTCCCACCGTAGGTGCCCATCCAAGCTCTGAATGAGCGCATACTAAGACGCACTATGTTCCATGCCGGAGTTCGGTCAACCTGGGCCTCCATCGACAAGCGCCACTGCACAAGAGGCATCAACATCTGAAGGGCTTCTGCGCACCTGAAAAAATGGTA
The DNA here is from genome assembly GCA_013339685.2 of Hyalomma asiaticum. NCBI lineage: Eukaryota > Metazoa > Arthropoda > Arachnida > Ixodida > Ixodidae > Hyalomma > Hyalomma asiaticum. The sequence goes on along the minus strand of CM023483.1, from coordinate 19,055,036 downwards.
GTCGGCTTCGCTGTTTCCGAGGCCCATGTCCTGAAGAAGGCTGCTCGTCATGTAGTTCGATACCATTGGCGACAGCGCCCACACAACATAGGCGCCCAAGAACAACTTGAATCGTTCCTGGGACCCTATCCTTGTCAGGTGCTTCTCGTCTAATTTGGCGAAGAAGTCCGGTTGAAGGTTAATAATGTTGTCCTTGGGCCATAATTGCGAGTCGTCCGGAAGATGACCGTTGATTGCTCGCCGAAGATCTGGATCGCTCAGGTTGTAGAAACGAGGCACTGTGTCGTCTCCCCAATAGAGCTGCGCTAGCTCAACAATCTGATAATGGGTGTCTAGCACATGCCTTATCATTCTAGAGTAGGACTGTCCTTCCCGTCCAACAACCTCGGCGCCACGTCTTAGGTAGTGGTCTTCTCTTCCCCTGTCTGTCAGCACTCTGATGTGTCGAAACCAGTCTGAGCAGCGGGGATCAAGTGTCATGTAGATGGTGTTCTCCGAGGGGCGGCTTGGATGACGACCGACGTAGAAGGCCCAGAACATTGGCATACCGAACTCGAGCGACGCTCTCACTAGAATGTTGAGTAGCTGCGGCCTCGTTGCAGTAGACTTGCTTGGCCAGGGAAGACCGAGTTCTTCAAGGAATTCTCTGAGCTTGTCGATGCTTTCTCCGCCAGACTGGGTATGAGGAACGGTCGGAACATCAGTTTGCGAACATGACTGTCGTTTTATTGTGCAAATGCATCGCCAGACTGCACCTAGTGGACTACGAGCCTAAGCCACACACTTGTTAGCAGACAGCCCTTACCATATCCTACTCTACGCTCAGGAAACATACATACATACATACATACATACATACATACATACATACATACATACATACATACATACATACATACATACATACATACATACATACATACATACATACATACATACATACATACTGTGATTTACCTGGCTGAGGCATCGAAGTAGGAACCCGGCGGCTTTTCCCCTGGCCTTGATGGAGCGCCCAGGGATTTTCTCCAGGAGTACGCTTTTTATCGTTGCCTGGATGAAGGCTATACTGTACTTTTCTAGAGGTGTTTGGTAAAGGCTCCCTGCGTTGTCCCAGCCGCTGCATACGTACCTGGGGATAAAATGATATGGCTTGTTCGAAGGTTTACTCATGCGGATTGTGACGTTTGTACGCCCAGTAGTTCGAGCACAGCTAATGTGAATAAGTTGGTTGCGACTACATAACATCCAACCATCGTAACGCAGAAAAACTCTTTTGTGATCAAGACTTATTTTGCATTCCACTTTGCTGGCAATCAAGTAACACTCGCACTGTCTGATAAACTTATGCGCCGTCTGTCATGAGTAACTTCACTTTCAATGCCCTACTTTAAGTGAGCTTTGCCGCCATATAGGAGTTAGTAAATACATTGTTAATCACCGACCTAAAGGAATGGCGAAATACCTTGCGTAATTTCCATGTGCTATCTGTCACTTTCTTACGTAAATAGAGCTTAGCAAGTGCGAGTAATGAGATGGGAAGACTTTAAAGTTACAGCTTAATGCACTTCTTAAGTGTGGTTTCTAGGCTCTATGCAAAGCTTTTCAGGCATTCGTAGCACTGCATAGTCGGGTGAGGTGAGGACCGCTGAGCCTCTTAGATTCTGGTGTTCCAGTACAGCGTACAGCACTGGGCCTAGTAAGAGCCGTTTGCATCATGGGGACAACCACCAGTGATGAACACTTGAAATTACGAGCTTAGCAACGCGTACTTCACGAATCACAGTAATGTCGGCGTGCCAAGAGATGAGGTGGCATTGTCGAAGTCAACGAGTTGCAATCAACTCACGTTTTTCAGAGATGTCCTACGCCCGAGACTAATTTACACTATGGTACCGATAACTGTGAACTTCTATCCAGGGGATTTCTTAAGTAGCCGCAGTGGAAGTCTATTTGGCTTTAAGCGAGAGTTTGGAATGAACCGTTCAATGTTTTCTTCTTGCTTTGATTACATTACGCAGTTGTCTCATGCTATGATAGAGATAGGACTTATAAAAGATGAACTAAAATTTTGTGAACATGTAGCTTAACTTTCTGGTAGCCTATATACTCTTTAAGCGATCAACATTAGTGAAACAAGGAATGCCATCCGAGCTAACGTTTCGACAAAAGAGCATGCATTCGTCCAAGGAGCAGTGTGGTTATCATTAGCAGCGCTTATGCGCCTACAGGTCACCCTCCCCCTGCGTCCCCCATCCCCCCATCCGGTAATGGCAATATCTTGTAGCATCGGATTTAAACGTTTATCGTGTTACTGCACATATACAAAGGTGTCTGACGACATTATACAGTGTACGAGTGCGCTTGCATTTTTTGTAATCGTGTCCTTCTTTTATGCGCTGACCCTACGTGTTCTCTGCACCTCCAACCTCTCCACTGAGCGTGGAGGCAACTTGTAGCGAAAGTAAAGAGCGTGGATTCCCCATGCGCCTGAGCATGAATTCGGGAGAAAGCCTTACGCATAGAAGTCGTCGCACGGATGTACGCTGTGGTTGAGCGACTCCCTGAGCTTTCGGTCGAGGGTGAAACATCCGCGCGGGCAATCCACGACCCGAGACTTGATCAGCGCAGGCTGCAGTCAACAGTGCCGCCGACATGGCCGCCGCCAAGCTATCACGAACGTGATGTAGATCGCGCCGTGACCGCATTGTGAGGTGTCCTCGATGGGCCACACCTCTTCGGCGGGCGCGTCGTTGGACGGGGGGCTCTCCGGTCGCCGCCACCGGTCTGGTAGCTTCATGGCGTCCGGCATTTCCCGAAGTAGCACCCTGCTCAGCCGTGGTACCCGATCGGCGTCCTTCTGGGAATCTGAGAGCAGGACCGACTCCATGGTGATCAAAGGTTCAAGGAATAAGTCGAAAAAATTCGGGAGCGACAAGCCCGTGGTGTGGCGGACTGCTCGCGATTCTTCTTTCTTCTTCTTCTGCAGGTGCTGGCTGACCCGCGCGGAACCTAATGACGTGGATAACAATTTCAGTTGCAGTGGCGCTTAAAGACTCGTATTGGTGAGAAAAATCACTCGACACGCTTGTTATATATGTGATGTGCGTGTGTGTCACCCTTTTGTGTTCTGCGAAATCCTAATGCATCCGTTACCGAAGAAGATGAAAAAGAAGTAGCTGAGCATACTTACTTAAATGTATTATAGTGCGAGGTAGCTCTAGATAGCACTTAATCAGTTAGAAATTTACAACGGTTCGTGGTAAATCCCTCCTGAGTCAGAGTTTTCAATCATACTCTGCCCCCTGGTGGGTAGGAGCCATAAGTGTATGGCACATCACCATCATCGTCCTTGCGGAGCAGTGCCAACTTCAGCAGTTGTCGCCGTGTTCACAACAATCCCGCCGAGGAAAGCCAAACCAGCGACGTCGCAACCATGGGTCACCACTCAACGTCTTCGTCGGACAAGACCGAAAGCTCGTTGCATAAGAGCAAGCGGACGGACGCGGGCTCCGGTGGGGACACTGCTGGTGCCGCCGCGGCCGTGCTGTCGGTAATACTCTGCCTGCTTCTGACGCTGGCCGTGCTCGTGGGCGCCGCTTTCTTCTACGGTGACAGTCCTACTCCTCGGCTACCAGGCTTCTGGCAAAACACCAGCGTTACGACGTCGGCCGTCAGTCAACGCGAGGGCGTGGCATCGACAGGATCGTCGCAGGAGGCGCCTGAACCTACTACGGGCGGCCAGCCCACCGTTACCAAAAACAACAGCGATTTGGCCCTAGTCTACAACGTGACCACCGCGGACGAACTTGTCGACGAGCATGTATGATGGGCCGCTGTTCAATCATCGAACGTCCTGCGCACGCAGGCTACCGGACTGTTCGATATGTTGGCGCATGTCATCACGTATCGCCTTGGGGAAGAGATGAAAGTATTCCGCGCTATACCCGTAATGATATTGTCAATGAAATATTAACCTTTTGTAGATGAACGTATTCGGCATTTCAACATTCATTAAAAGGCATTCATTGGCGTTATTCTGACTTATTATCGCACGTTTTCATGCGGCATTCCTCGGATAATACATAATACTCCTTTTTTTCAGTGGGTATTAGGTGATAGTATCGTTCATTGTGCATGTTTTACCTTCAACACGTGTAGTGCCTTTCCAGCTAGGATACAATGCGTTTAAGGTAAGCTGTTTAACGTGCATATACCATCATTTCCTCGTAGTATCGGCGTCATATTAAATGCGAACAGCAGTGCGCATGACCCAAGCATTATCACGCCCGTCCAGTGATCACGGGCGCGCACTTCCGGTTTGGCAAATCATTAGGCCATTCCTCTGTAGTGCATTGCTTTTGCTTTCTTCTAGTTCCAATATCTCGGAGGAAAAAAAATAAAAATAACAGGAAACAGAAGCTAAAATTCGGGAGACGGCTGGCAAGTATTTTAGCACAGTTCGCCAAAACTGTGAGTGGTACCAACACCTAATATGCGGGTGATACCAGTACCGAACGCGGTGCCGGCGATCCAGGTAGCACTGTCATGGTTAGAGATAAGTACGCTCATGTGCGGTTTGACCCAACACGGCGGTGCTGTTTGCCCGGCAGTCGCATCCGAAGTGCAGCTAAGCCCGATTTGCGTGCCCGTTAATGCTAATGACTGCACGGCGCGCCTACTGTGCTGCTATTAATGCTTGAAAATACGTGCTACGCTGTTCACGTTTCATTTGATGCCGATAGTACATGGCAACACCAATGCACCGGCGCCGCACAATGACGTCTATAAGAAATTGTAGTATATGCAGCTTTAAACCTTTCGTCCTTTGTTAGCGATCAAAAGTTTTCTGTCTCAAGACTACCAGCGGTTTGAACCGGTCTGATTGATTTCTGTGGCTTTATGTCCCAAAACAACGCTACGATTATGTTGTTGTTATGTGGGGTTTAACGTCCCAAAACCAGTTTTGATTATGAGAGACGCCGTAGTGGAGGGCTCCGGAAATTTCGACCACCTGGGGTTCTTTAACGTGCACTGACATCGCACAGCATACGGGCCTCAACATTTCGCCTCCATCGAAATGCAGCCGCCGCGGCCGGGATTCGATCCCGCGACCCTCGGATCAGCAGCCGAGTGCCATATCCATTGAACCGGCCGGGAATGGTTGCTAATAAGTTTGGTTGGGGAAACAAAATTTGCATAATGGGACGCTGGTGGTGTTTTGCCTCTTCTGTCCCAGTTGTGTTCAAGGACCTCTTCACTCAACTATATTACTTGAGACCTGTGTGCGTTACAACAGCAGGCGTCAGAATGGCTATAGCTATGGCGATCGATATAAGGCCTGATTCACATAACGACGTACTGAAACTGTAGTGCCTGACGCTTCGGATACTCCTGTGTGTCCTAACTCCCCGGCACGTCATTGTCACTCTTTTAGTGCTGCACTTCTTAAAAAAAAAAGAATTGGGACTCGCAAGCCTTCCGAATTCGGAGTGTTTCTGTGCATGCAACTATGTAATGTGCAACGAAGCTGGGGTGCGCATGACATTTGACTAATCCTTATTGTGGTGAATGAAACTAACGAAATTCCAGTTCTGAATCTAACAACTTTTATTCAACTTTATCTTAAATGTATTTCTTGGCGTAGTTGAGCAAATTTGAGATACACATGGCAATTGAGCTAAACGATTGAGCTATATATGATTGTATTATCGTATTATTATTAATCCTGACGTATCTGATGTGTATATCATTTTTCACGCATCATTCATGTTCGTCATGTAGTACTTATACCTTACCGTCCCGGCCGCTGTGGCTGCGTTTCGATGGAGACGAAATGTTGGGGCCCGTGTATTGTGCGATGTCAGCGCACGTTAAAGAACTCCAGGCCGTCGAAATTTTCCGAGCCCTCCACTACGGCATCTCTCATGATCGTATCGCGGTTTCGGGACGTAAAACCCCTGCTTGGACTGGTAAAGCGCATTATGGAAAACGGGAAACGGTCGAACAGACCGAAACAAAAGGACAGAGCGCTCTGTCCTTTTGTTTCGTTCTGTTTGACCGTTTCCCGTTTTCCATAATGCGCTATAGCAGTCCAAGTACGTCGATCCAACTCGCCCAATCTTCAACACTTGTAAAACCCCTGAAATCAATCAATCTAATCTACTGTCGAAAACAATCTTGGTGTCCTCCAAGCAATCGAGAGACGACCAGGAGAGAGCCACGACGTAGATAGATAGATAGATAGATAGATAGATAGATAGATAGATAGATAGATAGATAGATAGATAGATAGATAGATAGATAGATAGATAGATAGATAGATAGATAGATAGATAGATAGATAGATATGCTCAAAGTTTCTGAAGTTCACCAGGAAGTGCTTCGCATTTAGTAGAAATCGGCTTAGTAAGAGGAATTCGTGAAATGGGTTTCACTGTGTTCGCATTAAGTCTATGCGAACGGAGTGCGGACTCAAGGAATATGTTCTCAATTTAACTTTCAGTGAAGGGTTAATGACCAACTAACATTCGACTTTTCAATTACCTGTCGTCATCCGCTTATTTATTTCTAAGAAGCGACAACGAGCATCGCAATTGTATTTCTTTCATGTCATGCATAATGAGCGCATGTCTCCTGATGTGAGTGCCCCAATATGAACTTAAATGATAACCATATGTAAATGCAAAATCTGTGCCACGGCTTCCTAAAACACTCCCCGGGGAATATGACTTTTCAAGAAGGAGAGATCACAAAGGCTTTTGGCTCGAAGGTTCGCGCATTGACCTTTGAAAAACACATAACCTGTCATGTGTCCGTCACATGTCTGTCATGCTGGAGCATGACATGAAAGATAGGAACTGCCGAGTGCTGTTCAACACGAACCAACTATTCTTAGCACACGCTCGACACCCAACTAAACATGAAATGCGAATGATATATCAGCAATCAAGGATGGAACATTTGCAAACTGCATTTTTCTAGCAGCAAGTCAAAGCATATACACACGACCACAATGGATAGAACCTGTCAGATAGCAAACTCAGCCGAGTTCCGATAGGAGCATTCTTGTCACTCGTCGCAAATATCATATTAACCTATAATGACTGCAAAAAGGTTACCATACTAATAGGTTGATCTTTTTTCCTTTCTGCCGTTTTATTCTTTTTTTGCGGAGTCGTACTTGAACAACCATCGCTGGCCGCATACCTTGATCTGCTTAGCCGGGAACGAGATACGTTCATATTAGAACGGTTTCTTTCGTTCATCACTACTTACACTATTACACTATCACACGATTTACACCATCACACTATTTACCCGCACACTTGCCGAGTGAAACTGTTGACTCACGAGTTCGCTATTTTTTTTTTCGAGTAATGCTAACTTGTAATAAACTCAGAAGATGCAAATTTATTCTGAACTTTAAAATTCGCACAGCGACCCTCAGCAACAGTTACAACAAATGCTGGCCCTGTAGTACAGAAACGACCATAGCGAACTAAGTCAGAAGGAACTTCGGTCATTAAGTTGCTAGGAATAGCGGTAAAAGAAGAAACGTACATCGAACACTGCAAACGTGAGGAGCAAGACCGTCAGCAGGTACTGAGAAAATGTAGAAATCGATTTCATTCAGAGAGGTTGTAATAAGCATGTAATGGACCTTGTAAACAATTCCACAGTAATGTTGCTTCAGACATTGCGTTTGCAAAACTGCAAGGCGTTGCGTTTGAGGTGCCTCACGCTCACTGTTTTGATGAATTACCATGGCGGGAAGATCAGGGCACCGCGGCGTTGCTGGCAATTTTTCGGACGGATTTTAAAAAGCTTAAGAAACTCAATCTTCCTCACTTGCCAATGCGGAGGGTTTGCATGGTCGTGTGGTCCCGAAAACGGTAGTATAGCATTGTGGTATTCCGAAGGGATTATTTTTGCTGCGGACGCCTACGCCAACGTCGAATTTTCTACGACACGAAGTGCTTAGCGCTATCGCGCTAAAAACGCGCTCTGAGTCCGAGCGCGGTCCTTGGCGCGAGGGTACAGTTCTCCCACAAAATTATTAACGCGAAACCGGGAATTAATTTCCAAGTTAATCCGGTGTCGGCTTCGACGTAAGCTTTCGCAGCGGAAATAATCAACTCGAGCGACCGACGTGTTTCCCGAAGCTCTCGACCACGAAAGCCCGTTGCCACGGCCCGGGTGATCTGGTGAACAAAATTCGATTTCTCAGTATAATAGCCATTAGATAAATCGTAAGCCATGACTTAACTAACACCTATAAATATCATAGCTCGGACTTTGAATATATGAGAAAGCATAATTCTGTTGTCAGGAAGAGATATCAACGGGGCCCAATGACGATGTAGTGTTCGCTCTTAAAGGCGAAGGTTAATCAAGCTCCAGGTCTTTTTGTGTCTCGCTTTATCAGTTGAAATAATTAGCTTACAAATCATTGTCACACTACGCGCCTCTTTGATCGATCTCTCGGTGCTGACGTGTGCACGTGCTTTTGAATATCCTCTCCTTCGTTGTCGTTCTCTTCGTCTGCAAGTGGAGAAGGCTCCGTCATGGATTCAGAGACTCACGAACTAGCCACGCGTGTGTTTGGTGTTCTCATTACATACGTACAAGCGGAGTCGCGACGTGGTGCACTTCGCGCTTAGCTGTGCGGCACAGGCTTCAAGATTGGTTTTACATATCTTCTAGGCTATTTATGTGCCGTTGATATATCTTGTCGTATAGGTATGTGTCCATACGGACCGATCCCACATTTATCTCTCCTTCAGAATTTTGAGTTGGTATTTCTTTAACGTCGCGCTATTCTACTTCACGACACGCTTTCGGAGTACAGAGGTAAGGGCGCTGGGTCTGGTTGCTAGAGGCCCAAAGTTGCTGTTGTTTAAACGCCGTTGTTTACACGCCCACCCCCTTCTCCCGTTCTTTAAACTCACTATCCATCTTTAGTTGCATTTATCCGCTGTACATGCTACACACTGCGCTAACACTAATTGAGTGCGGGCGTTGTGACTTCCTGCCGGAAGCTAGATGGTCCGCCTATCGGGAACCTTCTATCCGAATGAGCGCTACTTGCGGTTAAAGCATGCTAGGTAATCACTAAAGCTGATGGTGATAACAGCCACACTATATTAAAGAAGTGTGGGTACTTACTCAATAATTCTCAGGTAATAAGTTATCGCTACAACATTCAGTGCCTGTGTTGTAACTTCAGGCCATTAGAAACTTCACTTCCGCGCCGCTTATTACGTAGAGTTGCTACCTGTAAGAAAGCAGCAACAATAATTTGGTCACTTCGCAGCAGTTGTCACCTCTTTTTTTTAAATAAATGTTGGTTTAGACTGATTGGGCTTACATGTGACGTTTCTGTCGCCGCATCAAGTCGGTTCTCTTATAAACGCATGAAATCAGTAAAGAATAATGAGACGATAAGGCATTGTTCTGTTACTGTAACTAATAATCGCCTATTGCGCTAAGCTTCCCGTGCTTGTCGTGGTAATTACGCAGCACAATGGCGTCTTCAGGTGACAATGTGTATTGCAGCATAAACGCCGCCGTGCATAAATTAACCTTAACGATAACACATGCACACACAGAACATCATCCATGCCCCGCCACGGTGGTCTAGTGGCTAAGGTACTCGGCTGCTGATCCGAGGGTCGCGGGATCGAATCCCGGCCGCGGCGGCTGCATTTCGATGGAGGCGAAATGTTGAGGCCCGTGTGCTGTGCGATGTCAGTGCACGTTAAAGAACCCCAGGTGGTCGAAATTTCCGGAGCCCTCCACTACGGCGTCTCTCATAATCAGAACTGGTTTTGGGACGTAAAACCCCACAAAACAACAAAACAACAAGAACATCATCCATTCAACGTGACTTACAATATAAGTGCAACTTTAGGGCCATCCAGGGCTCCACTCTGGAGGAACTTACGTTGTACAGGTGAGCCGCCATGAGCTTTGATCAGTTAGCAGTTTTTGGGAACAGATTCCTTAATTCTTGCAATATACGTGGGTCATGACGTAGCACAGAACTGGTGTTACAACGTCATGAAGGAAATTATAGTTTGTCTGCATTTTAAGTAACACTGTCACAATGAGGGCATTATATAACACTTCCAATATATGTTTTAGCGTTTACATACAAATCACGTAGGCAAGTCGCAAAGTTTTCTAACACTGACACACTTGGTAGTAACGACACCGTTTACTGCGTCTCATGTGGTTTGATAGTAGCGAAATGTAGGACGGCTAACGTAGGGTTAACGAAAAGTTCTCTCACTGTTCGGTATAGTCTTTAAGTGTACATAAGATAGTGTTCTAATTCCACGCAGCCCTCGATATTCCCTGCGCTTAAAGGGCAACTCCGGCGGTTTTTTCACCGTGCTCTGATATCGACGTTTTCCTACGGTACTGATAGTCCTGTAGCGGCTAGGATGGTTCAGTTTGCTCAGAAGCGCACCAACAGTTTTACGTAACTGACTCAAAGACGTGTTCAAACCAAAAACGAAAAGGGTAGACGCTTCGTGCAGCGTATGCGATGACGTCACAGCCTCCACGCAGTCAGAAAGAGCTGGTGCCGGAAAAATTACAGTGGCGAGGTCATCCGACGATGCCAGCTTTTCTAAACTTGACAGCGAATATTTGAGAGCTGAAGTATCGCCGCTTTGCTTTTGAAGGCCCGCAGGCTCGGGTGGCTAGCGTTAAAGGTAATGACGTCAAAAACACAGGGTGACCCGCAAGGGAATCCGCTAAAAATTTTAGAGTTAACTTCCATGAAAACTAAATGACTTGCAACCGCCTGGTTTGGCATATATTATGCAGTACTGGGGAGAATACATATTGAGAATTTCATTAAGATAAGCGCACATTGAAAAATCCCCGCGGTTGCCCTTTAACGCTCCTAAAGCTGGTCATATTGTGCATCGGTCATTTCGACGAGACTAGCTTTGTTTGTTCCCTTTACAAGTGGCACATAGCCAGTTGTACTATTAGCCAGTTGTTACTACAGCGTAGGTAATAATATGGGTCAATGAAAAAAAAACTAAAACGAAAGCTAAACACAACAGAAAATAAAACGGAAGGATCGGTTTTCAGATAAAGCCAATGCAAGTGCTCCTTCTTTTGCGCTATTTCCTTGATCATAGCAAAAAAGTCACAGTTTCGCCGCAAGGGCGAAGCAATGAATGCGATAGCAAGAAATTGTAATGCTATACGAAGTGAGGCTCGCAGCTTCAGGAGCAATATTAATTGTAGCAAACATGCACTTGCTAAGTGAGCGCCTCCCGTGGGCAGCGCGTGCTGGTACGAAGGGCTTTATACGTAGTGTGTCACAAAGCTACATTACAAAGCTAGGGGAGGCCGCTAAATGAACAAACAGATGATGAGCGCGAGCTATCAAGTGAAGCACGCATGAAACGGACGCACAGATATACACCGAACGAGCGCGAATAAGCTGTCACCACGGATACTCTCAGTTTGAACAGCGCTCCTGTTGCAAAGGCGGCCGAAGCAGTGAAGGAAACTATAGCGTGCTTCAAGTGTCGAGCTGTGACACTTGATAGTTCGCGCTCATCTTCTGTTTGTTCGTTTAGCGGCGTCCCTTGAGCTCAGTGACTTTCGTACGCTCCCGTAACACGAGCGCGGACATCACGGTCAAAGCTCGGAACATCCCTCTTCCTCTCACCACGAGACAACCGCGCGAGCAGACAGCGGACGGGCAAGGCCCTGCGCAAATATTAGAAGAAAGCGAGCGAGCTGGCCGACGACATTTAAATGCGCCCGCTGCGCTCGTCGCGCCATCTCGCTGGTAATGTAGAAACGCTTATAAGCGCCTGCCGTCTCTGAGTCCTGCCAGCGGTAAAGGGCGTGTATATAAGGCTCGCCGTTAGCGCCCTGAAAGATCTGCTCTTTGTGACGTATAGTGGTCTTTGTGGCGTATAGTATATATATATATATATATATATATATATATATATATATATATATATATATATATAATATATATATATATATATATATATATATATATATATATATACTTCTGACGAAGGCCGTGCCACGGCCGAAACGTTGAATAATAAACGTGCGATTTTCGCAAGTGCGCAATTTGTTTCTAAACTATATATATATATATATATATATATATATATATATATATATATATATATATATATATATATATACACTTGTACATATACGGTTCATGACTGTGGCGACGGGGACAGCAAAAACCAGCCGAGACTGTCCATATAATTGCTATCGCAATAAAACGAAAGAAAAAGACTGTCCGACGTTTCAGCGTGTCAAAGTGTAACGAAAAACGGGCCTTCAGAATTCCATGCATAACTAAACCGTTTTTAGCCTGGAATTACACGCCGGGCTCTCGTGCAACCCAGTTCATGTACCCTGCTTGGCGTCATGAAGCGCTGGACGGGTGGTTTAGTATTGAACTACCAGGGCTGAGCGCAGTGTGGCCGAAGGAGAACTTGTTTTTTCAATGCAGGCGTACGAGCGAATTATATTTTACGTTTAGCTGATGCGATTAACATTACTGTTTTGGTTAAAGAAAGCCGAAAGCTTTTGAAAGGGCCAGCAGCGACCCCAGCAGTGGCCCCCCCCCCCCTTTCCCTCTCGCCCGCTATTGCTAGAGCCTCTGCTGGCTTGAAGCAAGAGCCGTCGAGCTCTTTCTACGCATGCATTTGCGATGTGGAAGGTGCGCGAATATTCTTTGCGCAGTCAGTGATTTCAGCGGTGAGCACTGCAATGAAGTCGAAGGATCACAGCGGTGCAAACAAAATTTCAAGTGAAATCATTGAGTAGATCGCGCACTCAAAACTGGCTTCAGGTCATGCTAAAGGCGCATGGCACGGATGTACTTATATATATATATATATATATATATATATATATATATATATATATATATATATATATATATATATGTGTGTGTGTGTGTGTGTGTGTGTGTGTGTGTGTGACAGTGGGGCAAGGGCCTAGAGGGGGGACGCTCGTAGAATTGGAAAGACGAACAGTGTTGAACAGGGAGATTGCAAGCAAATATGGGCTTTCGATAAACAAGTATTTTGTGTATATTTTTTGTGTGTTTGATCTGTGAGTGACAATATATATATCAATCGAAATCGAGAAATATTCCCGCGATCTGGAGAAAGCACAAGATAAAGAAGAAAACGAGAAAGATCATACGTGCGAATATTTCAGATTAATATGCGGTAAATCAAAAAATTTAACCGATCGCAAATATAACTGACTAATCGACAACTATACATACAAGCACGCACGATACATCAAAGTGCTTGAAGAAGAGAACTTTATAGGGCAAGGTGCAGCGGCTCCTCATAGGGCATTTGCATCGGAGGTAACCTTAGCGGCATGCGAACCGAATGTCGGTAAGCGGTTTTTTTTTCCTGTCTTCTTTTTTTCGTTGTTGGATCAAGGAATGACAACAGAAGAAAGCCGAGTCTTGCGAGGTGGAGGAGTAGGAGGGACATCAGTGGACCATGTATCAGACACGTGGACACGTGTGTATATAAACGTTACCTCGCTTCCTTTTAACTGTCAGTAAAGTACAGAGACCTCAAATCCCGTCAGCTTGTTCTCCTAGGTACGACTCCAACTATTCTTAGTTTACCTCCTCGCGGTACGCAAGCACGTCTAAGACAATGGTGGGAGAAAATGGCATCTTATGTGGTGTTCTCGCTTCATAGATGGTGTTAGCAGGGAGAAAATATGAAAGAAATGATTGCCTGCGAGTGATATTTTGCGTTTTGATAAAACTGCATTTAAATATGGTGGAATATCAGGACCTCTACGCTGTTACGACAGACAGGGGCTGATCAGTGTCAAAGTTTGCGAACGTGAAGTCCATATCTGTGAGGGTGCGGCGCCACTGAGCTCGGCGGTGCGGCTTGAGAATCCCGACCACGGGGACGGATTTCGATGGCGGCGAAATGCAAGAAAACCTGTGTTCATAGACTTAGGTGCGCTTTAAAGAATCAAAGTTAACTAATATTATTTGGAGCCCTCCACTGTAGGGCGTGTCTCAAAATGGTACCGCTGCCTCAGCAGGTTAAAAACCATGACCGCTGCGAACATAGACCAAGCTGCTACACCTTTGATAGTAAGCGTTCCAGGTCCGAATTCAAGTCAGTGTACTGGGCATGTTCTGCTTTGCTGTAATCGTAAGATCTTACGACAATGTTTTGATTCTTTCATAAAACATGCATATCATTAAGTAAATGTGGCTAAGGTTGAAGCTTGGACGTGTTGGGACGACATACTGAAAGGAAACAGCGTAAAAAACTGTCTCGTGCACGGTCCTTTTCCGCTGTTTCGTTCCAGCGTATCACTAATGTTGTGATAATAACAAATTGGGCTTTGTTTACCGCACATATATGTGCGCTATGCAATCCATATTGCAAATACCGAAAGGAATACCGAAAGGAAATGGAGAGTAATGTCGCATAGTGTGCATAAAGAAAAATAATAAACGCCACTCTCAAGAACAAGCTTTGCAGTGAATGTGCAAATAGTAAGTCAATGAAAGTCAGTCAGTGAAAGCTATTAAATTGAGGCGTGCACAATGAGACAGACATATGCCGAATGTGTGCAGTAGTGTGCTAGATACTAAATGTAAAGTTGACGGTATGCATTTGTCACAGATCCAGTCTTCTTTGGAATGTATTCGTCGTGGTCATGAAATAATGTCGAGCTTCCTGAGTTGGGGGCACTGCGCTTATGGCACAAAGCGCAGTGGGGTAGAGAGCTCAGATATTCATACGAATGTCTAACGCCAGATTAAAACAGATGTTTGAGAAAGGAGTTATCTGTCTTCTTTAAGAGACATAGGCCACAAGTCAAAGCTTTCGAATCGGTAGGAGAGTTAGCATGCGTCACCAAAGATACCACAGACGTCAATTTAGCAGAACATCAAAAAAGAAAAAGAAATCCCGTACGGTACCTAAACGGAAGAAGTCAAACACTATTGGAACATTGTTCACCCCAGCCAATATTGTTGCTGGTTCTGTTGATATCAAATGCTTTTAATGATAATCTTTCAAAGATTTCTATACCAACAATATGGTTGTAGTGGTATTTCTTTCTTCCGGGAAGAAAGAAATACCACTACAACCATATTGTTCGTTTAGAAAATGGGATATATAGCACCATTATAGCAAAAGTCTATTATAGTCATTATAGCAATTGCATTATATAAAAAAGTTCTAAGGTCCTATAGAATGGTACAGATTTAGGTTCGTTGGTTTGTAACTTAAGTCCAAACTGCGCAAAATGATAGCGCCCAGCAACAACGCTAGGAAATGACAAGTCCTCTTGTATCTTAACAAGGCAGCAAGCCAGCTAAGTTCTCCTAGCACTTCAAATGAACTTTCTCATCCTTAGCATTTCCTCAGAAAAGAGAACTACTGTCCTTACTGACCATTACTGCAGTTGCACTTCCTTTGATATATGCCTGTTGTCAGATCACTGAGCACAGCTGAAGGATTCCTTTAATGTCGTATTTCTTTCACACAGAGACATTCATAAGGCGGTAGAGTTCACGGAAAATGAAACATACGACAACCGGGCAAGTGTTCCTTCTGTTGGTAAGTTAACTATGTCAGTATCCAATAACATTACCCTGGAAAACAACATGATTATAAGAAAATTTACATTCGTCGGTTGTGTTTATCAGCGCAAAAAGCAACGCTGAGAGTTCTGATTCTTAAAAGCATTCTGTTTACCCAAGTTACCGTACCGGGCCAACGTTTCTAGTCTCTTAAAAACATCAGATTTTGACAGAAACCAATTTACAAGACTTTGCAATACCTACTTGCAGTAAACAGTACATAACTGCACCCTACGTGTTATAGTAAATTAGTTATACGGCAAGCAGAGTTTATGAGGCCATGGTTACGGTCGTTGCTGGGAATACCTGTGGTTAAAAAACCAAAAGTCTGTGGATGCCGTGCACATATTTGTACCCAACTGTATCCGCGAATTTCATCGTCACTCAACTCTTCACTTCTTCGAACCTATATGTGTGTCAGTACTTTACGTTCAGTGCGCTCTGTGATCGCATTTTATTGACTTGTTGCTGTGCTCTCAGCAGTTTTCCATGGCGACTTCAATTTTCTTTTTCGATTCTTCTGTCAGTGGCCCATAAATTCCTGGAATTGGCCAGTAGTATTCACATATCCAGTAGCTGAAACTTCGCAGTAGGTGTTATGACAGAGCCGCCACTTGAAGAAAGATGGAAGAGGCAAACAATTGCGACATGACAATGTGTGAGGTCAAAGCGTTACACAACACTGTGAACAGTCCTTCAAAAATTCGCCGTTCCTTTATCTTGTGCTCAGACGACTTGACAACGAAAGTCATTCCGCATCGCGGTAAAAAATATTTGGCGTAGGTTGCTTTAATTTATCTCTGAATTAACTTGACGCCACGTGAATGCTATTTGGCATATGTTGTAAAGGTTGACATATAATCACGTGTGCTGCACGCCAGCGTATAATTAGCCAAGGAATGCGGGAATGCAACATACGTCATTGTATCAGCGTTAATAGTGACGCAAGTATGTCACTTGATATTGATGTCCTGACCTATTAGTCATGTTGGTCATACATTCTTGCCCTGTAATGCCAACTTCGGTACCCCTCGTGTTGACGACGACGATGCCGACGGTCACTTGTCGAGATTTATGACGCGTGTAAGGCTTTCACCTAAAAACACACTGATACACACGATTAAAGCAAAAACTCATCATACCTGACAACGCGGGACGTATACTCGCATCGAGAAATAGAGGACGCGCGAGGCATACAATGATAACCAAGTCTGGATGTTCAGGCTATGGGCCATACTCTATTTCACATGAAGCGGAAGCCCGCCGCACGTTTAATAAGGCATTGTAGAGGAAGGGATCTTGTTGCGACAGGACATGTCTCAAAGCAAGTCTAAATCTGCACCTGTCATTCGCCCTCAAATGGTGAAAAGCGTGCAATTCACCATGCCAAAATTTTTTAATGTTCTATATCACATGGAAATATATAAAAGTTGCAACAATTTGCGATGTTGGATGAGCAGGGCGGGGCGGGGACAGGGATGACGTATATGTAGTAGCAGCACCTGAGAGAACACGAGTGCTTAAACTTTATTAACTGAACAACTCTGTCACGGGGAGAGGATGGCCCACAGGCCACCGTCTCCACCGCGTGCAACGGCACGGACCTTCGCGCAGAGATCCTCGGATGTAAGCAATCCGGTCTACGCTTCTAGTGGAGGACCCCCCGACTGTGCGTCCGGTGGAGGGCCCGACAGTTCCAGATTATGTGTTTCAGCGTGCGACCTCTGAGTATAACGTGCAAAGTAGGTTCACTTCTGTCAGGTGTATGTGTGAGAGTATGTGTGGTGAAGGGAACAACTGGCTCCGTAATTGAAATTGTGGTTATAGAGTTTTGCGATGTTCTACTTAATTGTGTGTACCATAAACACTTTGATGAACTCTTTTAAATTACAGAGTAGGCATGGCGAATTGAAATCATTTAAAAAGTCAGTATTGTCTCAAACAGGAACTTAATAGTTGTGGCGCGTAGCTCAGTGGTTCTTTTTGCTAACAATATGTTTAAATATTATGAAGCACTAGGTGCAGAACTCCGACTGTGTTTTGAAATTGATGTGTGGAAAAGGAAAGGAAATGTGCTTTCGCGTCTATAAAAATTTTAATATAATTTTATGGGCTCCACAAGAATATTTCAATAATACTCCCACATTACTTTTCTTTCAGGTTTTGATGAAGGCAGGTAAGAATAGCACTGATAAAGCTATCATGAAACATTTCGTGTTATTTATATAAAAATAGCGTTTCCCACCAAATATCAGTTGCTCATCACACTAACGTAGTATCTGCGTTTACCTAGACGTTCATGCTCTAGATCGGTTTATATGAATGGGCACGGGCCATTATTAAATGGACTATCCACCGTCCTTTATCGATATCCTGTTTTCATCGCAATAGAAAGCGCACCGTTCGAAGCGTACGAGCGCAGAGTGCATGGTTTCGTTGGGAAGTCAGCAAGAAATTTTAAAACGAAATATTTCGATCTTCGCGGTCGCCCCTTTTGTATGTGTAGAGACACCAGCAACGCTGGTTACTGGGTTTTTGCAGTGTTCATTTAAAAATAAACGTTACTCCTCATCATGAAAGAGCGCTACTAGACGTATGTCAAATGCAATTGTGAGTAATAACCTTTCGCTTTTGAGCAGGGTAATCGAATTTGCGTATTTCTTGTTTTTTATTACACTTGAAGGTTGACAATCATCACCTAGGATTGCACCAGCAGTCATTTTTTCACAACTTTCAGAGCCAAGTTGAAAATATTATTAATTTTTTTATTGGGCACGGGCATGCTCGTTTCCGTCAATATAAGGAATTATCAGCTTATTTTCATCGCAGCCAAAAAGAATTCTGAGCGGTAGACAGTCCCTTCAAAAATGAGCATGCAGTTAAGAATTGTGAATTCAGAACGCTTCTTGCAAATATTTTACTAATAAAGAGTATACTTTAGGGTGAGCAGGAAACAACGACTTCATAAAGAATTAAAGCAGGAAGCACATCTGTAGAGGAACTTTCGCTGATCATTCAGCAGTCTCATTGGCAATGGACAACCACTGTATGTTTAATTTGCCCTCTTCGCAGCGTCTAGATGTCTGTGGAACAGTAACTGTGTCTAGCAGCTAACGAGAGCCACTATGCGCGGACCGGCACAATATTCTACCTGCATTATCTGCTCGCGTTAACAGGCAAATCATGGGATCATTGAAGGAAAATGTAACGTTGCCGTAAGGCAACGTTAGGCGTCTGGAGCTGTTGGAGCTGCTCATGTACCCGAAATATAGTACTCGGTGCAGGTACAATTAGAAAATTCTGTGGCCTATTGTCTTTTCATAAGTGACGCTCCCACCATAAGGTAGAGCAGACGTGAATACAGCTGTATACCGCTGGTAGTATTAACTGCATTCCTAATAAATATAGCCAGATCTACAGAGTAGGCTTTGTGCAGGCAGAAACAAGACATAGCGCCGACATACGTGCATTTCGCTTCTTCCCAACATTCGTTTTCTTTCTTTCTCAGTCGCTATATGTAATGGGACCAAGAAAAGATGAATTTTCGATAATTCAGTGGTTTCTCTCAGTTTGAGAGGTAGCAATATTTCTCCATTTTTTAATCATTCATCAGTAATACATGTGCACAAGCAAGTCGCTGAGTTAGAAAACTGACACGAGACTTTCCATTAGTAATTTATACCATACCTATGTCCCATAGAGTCCACCAAGAGCACTGGGTATTGGGAGGCAGTTATGAAAAAATAAGCTTAATAGTCCCGACTTGTGCCTAAGTACAACGGGCTTTAAATCAATTCTAAAAATACAAGGCTGTCGCCAAACTTGAATGTTGATTTTTAAAAGTGAAACAAAAATAAAATAAAAGAAACAGGGTCGGGGGACACCACCATCGACCACACCGGAGGGAAGAAGAGGAACATCAATAAAATATATGTAGGTACAGAACTCAGTGTGGACAGTCCTGCAGTCCCCGCTGGTCACCGACCTGGGGGACCAAGTGAATATAGTCCCTTGGGCCAAGAAAGTAACCCCCAAGGTGGGCCACCCTGAGACCCCTCCGTGACCTTGAAATAGAGGTGTTGTCACCACCACCGCCCGCTGGCCTCGGCTGCTGCCTTTACCCTTCTAACACAGGCCTTTTAGATTCTGAGAGTCTAAGATATATATATATATGTATATATATATATATATATATATATATATATATATATATATATATATATATATATATATATATCTTCTTTGACCCTCCTTAACTCCAGGCGGTCGAAATTCGCGGAGCCCTTCCCTATACGGCATCTTATAATTCTATCGTGGTTTTGGAACGTAAAATTAACCCATAGTGTAAGATGGCTAGAGCTCCACGAAAATACGACTTTCACTGAGAATTGCTTACTTTAGATGTGTTTTGTTTAACAATCCTTTACTTCCTATTAGGTGCATCACTGCGCGCAAATCTTACAAAAGAAGCGGAAAAATACATATCGAGATTGGGGGAAGGTATAGAAAGCTGGGGTCTTACTGCAGGCTACGAGTACTGGACCAATCAGACCCATCCGTCCGACAGGTAAGTGGCATTGTCCGAGATGTTTCAACAGCGTATCTGTTGATGCTCGAGTTCGAGCCGTACGGAGCGTTCGCGAAATTGGCGAAGCGGGTGAAGGAAAAGCGAAGAGAGAGAACGCGAAATGCGGAGAGGAGATGGCGATAGAGAAAGAAAGAGAGAGAGATACAGACATACAGACAGACAGAAATAAAAGAATCAATAAAACTAAATAATTTTTCTTGGTTTTGAGTACTACGGTTCCCTCAGTACATGGCTTCAGTGCTCACCGCAGCTCTCTGGGCTCGATTGTCAAGAGCACTCTAGCTCTCTATATAGTCGTTAGCAAGCCAGCCCTCCAACTCGGTCTTGGTATTCGCGCCATGCCAAGCGCATTGTAAATCGAAGGCCGTAGTTGATAAGCACCTTTGACTAAATAATTCTATGGTGCAACATCAGCTCGTACGATGAGCGAAGGTTTAGAAACAACGTAGCCTCGCTTTTTACGGCATTGTTTTCACGGGTACTACGCGGCAGACTTGCGAAACACTAAATTATGCACTGCCTGGCAAAAATATGGAAGATAAACGTATAAATCTTAGTCTCATATCGTTTTCTCCGCAGGTATCCGATAACGTCACGAGCAAATAGCCTATGGTGCAGCAATGAACGAATTTATCATCCAAGGGAAGAGATTCTGAGCCTGCGTACGATTTTTCGTATCACCGACGGAGTAGACAGCCCTTTCACGGCCATCTTTAACGCTACGCTTCCGTTGATAAAATTGCGGGGAATCGAGCCAAAAGTTTATCAAATAGAGTTTAACAATGCAACACGAATAGACATCAGAGTCAAAGAACACAAAAGGAGTCATAAGAAGGTCAAGGGGTACGTTACGGTAAGTATAATACAACGAAATGATTTAACTACGTCTTCTTGTTGTCAAGCTAATGCACGAGGCATGTGCGGGCTCTTTGCCTATTATATGAGGCAATATCTACTAGACATACCAGTGAAGTTCCGCCTATCTCAAACTTCAAAAGTGTGGTACAGCCCAAGAAACAACAGAATAAAGAAAACCTCACTAAAAGATGAAAGAAACGGAAAGGCCGCTTCTAATACACTATGCTAATTCAGACCGCGCTTTATTGGTTCACATGTTTACGTGTCACTCAATCTTTGAGTTGCGACTACAGCCACACCCACGCCTATGTAGAGAGAGCGAACAGACGACTTTTCTCTGTGGTGTGACACCTCGCAGCGGTTGCGGAGTCCGGCACAGTCTGCCCTGGCTTCCGAGATCGCGCGCGGGATCCCGGAGGCTATAAGTCTGCTAAGGAAAATTCGCGTTATAATAAACATGCACACCTGCTTTGCACTTGTGGCAACGTTCAAAAGCGCCTTTGTTTAACCGAATATGTGCTCGACCTCAAGGAGCTTTAGGCGTTCCAATGTGGAGAAATAACACGCACCAGTCTCTCACAACAAACGGTGCGCGTTATCGCTCAAACGTCCAATTCCGTAGTCACCGGGCGTAGTAACATAGCCCCCTCGGTTAATGCGCGAAGCCTTTAAAACAAAGGCACTTACAAACTTAACCGCTCGTTGAAAGCAACGTGCGCTGATCAGCGCTTCTCATAGGCCGCGCATCACGTTAGTTTCAGCAACCGCAACCGCCACAACGCGTCGCACCGCAGAGCAAAGCCAGCTGCGCGCGCGCTCTAGACAAGCATGTACGTGCTTGCACCTTTACTGTTCGTAAGCTCGAGAACACTTCTTTATCATAGACAGGACTAGGGGTTAGGAACGTTGTGCTGGCATACAAGGTGTTATAGCGACTAGCGTGTCATAAGGTACTCGCTAGTCGCTATAACCACTCGAATTAACATTTTGCAGGATGTGTAGCACGTGGCTGATGGAATATTTGTATCTCTAAAATTTTGTGCACCTTAAAGATATTTATAGTGACCTAGTCAACTATACTCACGGACAACTTTTCTTGCCAACGAAATGAAAGCCACAGAGGCAAATACGCGTGTGCTATCGCTAGGGAACGTAGTCTCACAATCGCGTCCGTGTTTTCTGTAGTGAAAATAAATTAAACAAGCTTGCTTCGTTTCCTGTAGGAATCTATCTAAAAGAAGACACAGCGCACTCAAGCGAAAACTTTTGTATTTCGTTTGCTTTTTACGTTATCATTTCGTGTTTCTCCGCGCGTGGCAACGCCGCACATTTTACGTGCTCTCCGAAGGCAAAATGGCCTATTAGTATTCAATGGAGCGTTCGTTCCAGAACTTCTGGCTTCTCCGTCGACTCGCCACAGAAGTTTGTGACGAGCTTCGTCTACAAACGGCTGTCTAATCCTTACTGAATTGTATTTGTCGCCTTAAAACATGGGCCGGAACTGTCGTAGGGTTATACGTCGAAACTTTCGCCATACGTGTGGCGAGCAGACCACTACATGTGCATACGATACTCCTCTGCAGCCTCACCTTCATTTCCGATAAAAGTCTTACGCGAATATAGTTTCCTGGATATCATAAAATAATGAAACATATTAAATATGATACGAGACTGAAATGTAGTCTCTAACTCTAAATGTAATGCTTCCACGCAAATAATTACAAAAATCTCTTTTTTCTACATATCACTACAGGACATCATAATGTGCCTCATCACACAATGTTAGGAGCAACGTTGATATATTTTAATATAATGAATAATTTTAACCTTACTGACAAACTTTCTCTCTTCTTCTAGACGTGCAGGTTTCAAGCAAGGGTTGACTATGCCGGATACTTTGCTTATAAGAATCAATATGGATATCAGACTGTTGGCGTTGGGAATCTGGAAAGCAAGGAAACGCGCCTTGAAATGCTCGCTGATGTTTACTTGGAATACTTGATTCAAGGGATATACGAACAACGGATACTTGTTGCTGTTGATTAAACCGCGCTGTAGGGCGCTGGCCTAGTGGAAACCAGACAAAGGGAGCAAAGAAGCTTAAATATTTCGCGTCAGTAATGGTTCATTCTCTGTACGTGTGAGAACCAAAGAATAATTTCCGATTGAAATAAATTATTAAGATGTGTACATTTCGTTTTCACTTGCACTTTGAAATTTGCTCATATAGCTCACTTTGCAAGAGTTCGCGTTTATAGCGGCATCAGGTTAAGAAGCTCTAAGAATTGGCTTATATTCAGCATAACATGATTGATTTTTTATCACTGTTTTGTCCGTTCTGATTTGACTTATGGATAACACGATGGGGAAAAGCCTGTAACCCTCATATTGCATCGTTACGGGTAGTCCAAAATTAAGCCATCAGAATAATCGCTCATATTTTTACAGTGCCAAAATCTTGGTGTGCGAGCAGAAAATCCTTAACCTGTCCGTACTCACTAAATATAACCTAGGTATCTTTTATGCAGACTTATCAAGAATGATTTACCAGCAATGCCGGTATCACGTTCGAACATCATGGTTTGCGGCGTTACCAGATTTGCATTAAATAACAATTTATTCTTACCTAGAATTCGCACCAGTTATGGTAAGCAAACCATCACATTCGCATCCATTTGCGTAAGGAATTCTCTACCTCTCACCATAAGAAATGCTGGAAATTTGCATCACTTTAAAGAAGAATTAAAAGGCATTTACTCCATTTAGATCAACGAGTACGTTCTTTTTCGTCTTGCTTTTTTTTTTGCCTAGTGGTTATGTATCGAGTGAACTTCCTTTTCCCTGTCACCGGTATGTTCATCATCATCATCAACATCATCATAATCATCAGCCTATTTTAGGTCCACTGCAGGACGAAGGCCTCTCCCAACGATGTATGTATGTATGTATGTATGTATGTATGTATGTATGTATGTATGTATGTATGTATGTATGTATGTATGTATGTATGTATGTATGTATGTATGTATGTATGTATGTAAAACCCTCGTTATATTGAATGCGTCACAATGGCTGGTAATGTGAACGAAAATCCAGCCATTTATGTCACCGTAAAAATCGGTTAGAGATTGATTGATTGATGTGTAGGGTTTCACGTCCCAACTCCAGCAATGATTATAAGAGACGCTGTTCGACCACCGGGGTGTCTTTAGCATGCACTGATATCGCACAGTGCACGCGAAGTCGGATAGATAGCTTTAATTCTGCGGATCTGTACACTCACTGTGGTAGCCGATCACTTCTCTAGAACCTTGTAAGCTATATATATTCATTCTGCATTCGGTAACGTGGGACATGAATGTGTCTTAGTTTTGTGAAGACACATGGTGCAAATACTATTAGTACAAAGAATGAAAACATATCACTCATGTAAACTAGATAAGTATTTTTCAAAAAATTTGTTTCCTACTTGTTATACTGGAATATACATTGTATTTGCACAAATCATGAGGTTATTTCACTTCATTTCATTTCATTTTTATTCCTTAAAGACCCAATTGAAGGGGTATTACATAAGGGGTGGGTGCGTACATGAAGAATAACAGTCATATTTACTACAGTGCAAAGAAATCTGTTAAAGTGGCCAAAAAGTGGAGGGACAAGGGATGGCTGTAATTACGCTGGAAAGCCCGTTCTAGTCTGTTGCTGCAGGGTAAAAGAATGAGGACGAAAAAGTGACGGTGCACGCACGGGGGCGCGCAACTTGTTGCGGGTGACCGGTGCGACA
This sequence comes from Hyalomma asiaticum, assembly GCA_013339685.2. Taxonomy (NCBI): domain Eukaryota; kingdom Metazoa; phylum Arthropoda; class Arachnida; order Ixodida; family Ixodidae; genus Hyalomma; species Hyalomma asiaticum. The sequence goes on along the minus strand of CM023483.1, from coordinate 19,030,145 downwards.
GGAGATGCGTGTCGGAGGGAGGATGTATGGCGGCTGGCCAAGTGAGCTGTAAAAGAACTTATGAAAAAGACAAATGCTAGCAGTTCGGCGAGGAGATGCGAGTAATGGTAATCCTGATTCTCTTTTCAGTAGAATTTTGACTTGGGCTAGTTGGTTCACACTCTTCAAATTGCAGCGCGACCAAGACGAAGACAGGAGACACATGAATCACACGCTCGTCTGTATGATTCATGTGTCTCCTGTCTTTGTCTTGGTCGCGCTGCAATTTGAAGACTCTTTTCAGTGCCGTTGTGCTGACGTCGTATGAGTACTTACGATGAATAAATCTTGTAGCTCGATTTTGAAGCGACTCGAGTTGATTGATGAGATGTATTTGACGCGGGTTCCAGATGGGGGATGCGTACTCTAATTTCGACCTGATTAGAAGAGACTGGTACGCGAGTAGTTTTACATTTTGAGGGGCATGGCGCAGATGACGTTTTAGGAACCCGAGTGTTTTATTAGCAGATGAGATGATGTTCATAATGTGTGTTGCCCAGGTTAGGTCACTACAAAGGGTTACTCCGAGGTATTTGTAAGAAGAAACCAGTTCAAGGTTGGCGTTAGCAATTCGGTAAGAGAAAATAAGTGGATTTTTACGGCGGTGGAAAGAGACAGTTTTGCATTTGTTAGGGTTTAGTTCCATTAGCCGCAGGCTACACCATTCTTGCACGTTTCGTAAAATTCTATTATAATTCTATTATGACAATTATTTGCACTGAACCTAAGTATATATTCACGACAATTTTATGTTCCTCTATAAAGATGCATAAACATTCCACGAGGTTTCATGCTTTTTCTTTGAAATGTTTCGCGAAGACCTATGAATAAAACTCATATTTTTAAAGTGATGCCCGGATAAGACCACACATTTGAAAATAGGGCATTCAAGATATTTTAGAATTTACCTGAAGGCTGCCACGGTGGCCGCATTGCGATAGAGACGGATGTTGCTAACAAACGATACGTCGTAGAGGAATAAATTAATGAACGAACGTTTATTGGTCGAAACAACGTCGCAGGACTAGCCCCGATTTTATCCTCCTAGGAAGTTTCCTCATCATAAGAACCCTCCGGTCGTCCCTGCACCCTCGTCCTCGCAACGAGACGTCTTTGCTCTTCCAAGTTTACGGAAATGAACTTAGCCTCTGGCGCTTTGGTGCAGTCTTCGCTTTCTTGATTTGCTTTACTGCATTTCGGTGAAGGCGTTGCGTCTATTTGTTTAAATGCCTCGGACACGCGAGGCTCGAAATGCGCCGATATGTCTGGTACACCGCAAATTGAGCGAACTTATTTATGCGAGTTCGGTAGAGTCGGTGCAGTGAGTATCCGTGGGTGTAGGTGTCCGTGTGTAGCCTTCTGGGCACGCATTGGCCCCCTGTCTAGTATCACGATTGTGGTGGCGGTACACCCTGCATGCAGCCTGTGTTGTTGAAGCATCGCTGACCAGGTGATCGGCGCAGGCTCTGCCTCTACTGAGAAGGTTCCGGCGTCTCCACATTGCGAAGGGAAGGCCCAATAGGCGTAAACGCAGTATGTGGCATCGGCCGCTTTGTTCCCCTCCAGCCCCTCGTGCCCAGGAACCCATCTTACGCCAGTGTGCAGTATCGGAGTGCTTCAGCACGTCAATGTGTTAAGTGGTTCTGTCGACACAGGACCATCAGTGTAGTTTCGGGTGGCTAGCTGACAATCCCTATGGACGACAGCTGAGTTTTATGCACGTGGTAGTCTCTAGGGCGATTTTTTACTTGTGGTTCACGCCCGCATGTCTGACATGGTGAGCGCTTACTTCCACTTATTAAATGTCCATTAGTCGCACTGATGGTTGTACGACCTTTTTCTGTACTAAACTTATCATCTGGAACCACACCTATACCACAAAACTTGACGTTCCTTATATGATGCTACTTTTACAGAGTATTTTATTTCATTTTAGCAACAACCCCTCATGCGTTAGTGAATCAGAGGGCCCGAATTAGAAACATAATGTCGCCAGGTACTAGCGCCCCAAAAGGAATGTTCACCAAGCGGTGAGATTGATTGGCTGAGGAGATAAAGCATATTACTGAATAAGGGCGAGATGTCTAAGCCCTTGTACAGTAGGATGTCAGTGCACATCAAAGAGCCCCAACTTGTCGAAATTTCCGGAGACCTCCGCTATGGCTTCCCTCATAATCAGACCGTGGTTTTGGGACGTACAGCCCCAGAAATCGTTTTTTCAATAAAAGTGCCATAAAAAGCATCACGCATCCAACCTAACATTTTTATCAAGCTATTATATTCAATTTGGTCGTCAGCGACGCTAAAACGTCGAAGTATAAGTGATAGGCGCCGGGTATACACAAAATTACGGGTTTCGAATCGAAGCAGCGCGCCACGTCTGCACTCTCGAAGGTGAGCAAAAACTGTGTATATCGGCAATGGATGGCGCTGCCATTCCGCCGAACTGAGGTTTGTCCTCTGCGGACAGATTCGTTGCGCAAGCTTCGAGCTGATGCTGTTTACTGGAGCGCGCTACCACTCTCGGAGGTTAAAATGCTAGTTAGAATTAATGGGACTAGATGCCGCTGCGTGTTCGTAGAGGCTAGACTTACTGTGTATAATCCGCTCGGGAGCATGCAGTAACTGCAGTTAAGGCACGTTTGAGAAGAGAGGGTGGCTGCAAAAGCGGTAACTGAAGGTATATGTAATCGAAAAAGCGGACTTAAATGTAACGATATAATTGATAGCGGGGTTTTTCGTCCTAAAACCACGATGTGATTATGAGATACGCCGTAGTAGAGGACTCCGGAAACATCGACCACTTGGGTTTCTTTAATTTGCGCTGACATCGCACGGTACACGGGCCCCAACATTTCGCCGTCATCTAAATGCAGCCGCTGCCGACGCCGGGATTCGATCCCGCGACCTTCGACTCAGGAGCAGAGTGCCATAGCCACTAGACCACTGCGGCGGGATGGCGACGATGTAATGCAGACACTGAATCGAATTTATTAACTGAATTCTTCAAATGAATTCAACAGCATGTACGTTGGGGGAGGTGAAAAAGGCGCGATCGAGTATAGAAGTGTGGAGGAAAGCTGGCCACCTTATACACAGGTAGCTTCGTAGCCGTTGTGCAAAATGCGTAAAAAGTGCCTTGTGTCTAGTGCAATAGGCTGTGTTGTGCTGTGTTGTACCGCAACACATAAATATGGTCCGAATGATAAATACATTTACAATGAAAACATGTTGCACAGTTCGAGAAAGAAGGAGGCACAGGCAAAAAGCCCCGTAAAGACTCATGACATTTTTGGATCAGAACTCTTGTTTGGGCTAGTTAGTGACCATTCATAGTGACTTGAAGACGCGAAAAAAGTACACAGACGATACACAAAAAACGACAAGGACAAGCGCCTACTACCAACTGAATTTATTAGAGCGTACAGAAGGGGTATTTGTAGGCAGCCATCTTCACGTGATCCAACCTCCACGTGACACCGAAGCAAGGACGATTAGTTTAGAAGCAGTGATAAAATATTATACATCGTAGTGCCAATGTGGCTAGAGCTGATACAGGGCATAGGCAAGCTAAAATGCTGACTATGCTTCCACAATCAGTGAAGTGCATGATGGCCCGCGTTGGAGAGCAGAACTGCGCTGTGCGTGCACGAAAGAACGAAAACCTGGTCTATAACTGACAGCAGTAACAGCAGAGCTTGGCGTGACAGAACGTAGTGTTATAACAGAAGGCAAAATGCATTGATATACATACATACATACATATATACACATATACATGCACACACACATATATATATATATATATATATATATATATATATATATATATATATATATATATATATATATATCTTTTTTTTCCCTTAACAAAATGGTGTGAATGAATCTCTAAGAGGAATGAGGCACATGCCGTGTCAAATGGCGATAAAAATTCTAAGAACAAAAAACGAAAAGGACCGGGGTGTAAAGAGCCCTGGGTAAAGAACAAGATACAGCGGAGCCGCACATTAAAAACAGGTAAAAATTGAAAACATTAAAAACAATGATTGACATAAAAACAACTGGTAAACCTGTGATCGATAAAGCAGATGCTGCGTTACAAGTGGCCATTTAAGAAGTTAAGCTCTTTGTCACTCAATGAAATGGATGCTGTGCTTGACACACGTGCTGCCTGCTTTAGTTATGAAGAATGCTTCGATGATTTCTCTTTCAATTCTTTCGGGTGCGCTCCCCAAGAATCTAGCCTTTCGCAATAGTGGCTTGCATGGCTTCTCGGAATCACACCGCTTGCAGTGCTCGGACAGATTTCCACCTGCATTGCTTTTGACAGTCCATGCGTGTTCTTTTGCCCTTTCATTGAAGCATCGCCCCGTCTGTCCGATGTGAACTCGGCCACATGTCAGAGGTATCTGGTAGATAACTCGTTCTTTGCATTCTGTGTATTCGATATCGTGGTTCCTAGTACATGGCGGCCGCTTTCTCTTGTGCATCATTGGACACAATTTTGATAGCTTGCTGGGGGCAGAAAAAACCACATTGACTTCGTGCCGTGCAGCCATTTTCTTGACGTTGTGTGAAAACTTATGTATATACGGGATGGCCTGCACGGGTATCTTTGCCTTCTCCGAGTTCTGGAACTTTTGCTTCTTTTGGGGGTTCTTAATCTTCTGTAGCAGGCTTTCGGAAACACCTACAATCAGATGCGAAGGGTATCCGGCGTTAATGAGGCGGGTTACTTGCTGTTTGAAGCTTTTTTCCATCAAATGAACACAAGATTTTTTAAGTGCGGCCTCAATGCTGTTGGATGCAATGGCTCTCTTTATCACCTTCGAATGGGCGCTAGTAAACGGGAGGGGACTCTTTTTGGACCTAGGGTTGTACCTCCAACAAACGTGGGGAGCGGAAAAAGAGAGATTCAATGCCTCTTAGAGATTCATTCACACCATTTTGTTAAGGGAAAAAAAAAGATATATATATATATCTATGTATATATATATATGTATATATATATATATATATATATATATATATATATATATATATATATATATATATATATATATATATATATATATATATGTGTGCATGTATATGTGTATATATGTATGTATGTAGTATATCAATGCATTTTGCCTTCTGTTATAACACTACGTTCTGTCACGCCAAGCTCTGCTGTTACTGCTGTCAGTTATCGACCAGGTTTTCGTTCTTTCGTGCACGCACAGCGCAGTTCTGCTCTCCAACGCGGGCCATCATGCACTTCACTGATTGTGGAAGCATAGTCAGCATTTTAGCTTGCCTATGCCCTGTATCAGCTCTAGCCACATTGGCACTACGATGTATAATATTTTATCACTGCTTCTAAACTAATCGTCCTTGCTTCGGTGTCACGTGGAGGTTGGATCACGGGAAGATGGCTGCCTACAAATACCCCTTCTGTACGCTCTAATAAATTCAGTTGGTAGTAGGCGCTTGTCCTTGTCGTTTTTTGTGTATCGTCTGTGTACTTTTTTCGCGTCTTCAAGTCACTATGACATTTTTGCGGTAGTGAGGGCCATCAAACAACTTGCGGAGATTTGGGAAAGAAAGATTGGTGTACTCAGGTTATTTCCTTCGAGAATATGACTTAAAGGGGTCCTGTAACACTTTTTCAAGTAATATTCGCATAAGGAGCTCATAGTCTCACAAATGGCCTGCCGCAAATATTTTTCAAATCTTTTAGGTATTACTGAGTTACGACATCAAGTTTGAAGGCAAATGTACCGTTCGAGCTCATTCACTCTTTTCGTCGTGACAATCGTGCTGGAGACAACACAGAGGGTGGCGAAAAAGGGGCAAGAGGCCACATCATGACCTTGAACATTTTCTCTTTTCTTTTTCTTCGAGCATATTCTATCATCCGCGTGACGACAAGCTTGCGGTTGGAGTCACCGCGGAGAGGTAGCTCCCCCAGCCCGCCTTCCACGGCATCCGCGGCAACTGCGCAACGATAAAATCAGCCAATGGTAGTCCTCACAATTCTATCGTGGTCCGTGGAAATTATGTGTTTTGCTGAAAGAAGAGCGGACGCTTTTCAGGTGTATTTTGAAACCAAATAGCGAATTCCCTGCTGCATGTAGTGCAATCACGTTCGGCTGACATACTCACAGATGACTGCCTAATTTTTTGGCGGTGTTTTGTTCCCTTTTTTGTTAAAAAAACTCTTTCAGGGCCAACTAATTAGTGTAAAAAAGGTGTTGCGGGGACTCTTTAATAGCAATTGATTTCGATAATAACAGGACATATTGGGCATGTCCATAGTGATAGTGCTAACTCCAAGCCGGCACTGCAGTCTCTACTGTCACATCTACGCCGCGGACCACACGAGCAGCTGGTGTTCCAGGTTAGAGAGAGAGAGAGAGAGAGAGAGAATATTTTATTGATGAATCCGGAGATGTTAGCCTGGTAATGGCCTGGCTTGCTACTCCAGGTGTTTAGCGGTGATTATGATATTTACAGTGATCACGTGTAACGCAACACGTACATACAGGTTCCAGGTTACAGAGATGCTGCAGCATACAGGGAAGGCAGGCCACAAAATATCTTTCAATGTCTTCCAAGTCACTGCGTGGATTATAGGCAATGAACGGGCCGATCAAGCCGCCCATTCTGCTCCTTATATGGACCAACAAGTACGCATACCATTGTCAAGGACGGACACGGCACGGATGCTACATCTGCTTGCTCGCAAGTGTACTATGTCGCAGTGGAGTGGCACACATTTCACGCATTGCCGACTTTACTTTCTCGATCCGATGTTAAGCCTTCGAGTGCCACCCAAGACCTGCGCAGGAGAAGCCACGCTTTTATATAGACTATGGTTGGTTCACAAATGCCTATGCGTTCCGCGTAGGAATGGCCGACACCGCGGCTTTTGACCACTGCGGTCATGAAGAGTCAATAGGGCACATTTTATGTGACTGCCCACAGTACAGCGCAGAGAGGCAATCCCTTCACTCAACAAGCTGGACGACCGACCATGCGCACTGTCGGAAGAAGGCACTCACGACATCGTCTAACCCTTACGTCGCAGAAGGCCATGCAAGCGCTACTGAGCTTCTTGAGGTCTACCGGCGTTCGTGAACACCTCTAAGTGGAACGTCCTTTTTGTTCGGTTGTTTGTGTGTGTGTGTGTGTGTGTGTGTGTGTGTGTGTGTGTGTGTGTGTGTGTGTGTGTGTGTGTGCGTGTTCGTTTTTTATTTGCTGTGCTTGTCTGGAAATTTCTACCCCCTCTCGCTGTCATCTTTCTAACCCCTCTTCATCTTCTCCACAGTGCAGGGTAGCAAACCGGAGACTAATATCTGGTCAACCTCTCTGCGTTACCTCTTCATCTCTCTCTCTCTCCCCCCAAGACACCCGCCGCTCTCAAAGCTGCAGTTGGCAGGGGTCCGATATTTTCCCAGATATGCCGCTATTTTTCCCGGGTACTATGCAGATGATCTTGCGGACCGCCACATCGCCTTCATACAGATTGTTTTTCTAGGCTTTTTCCTTTCACGTTGGCAGTACTGACCAACGAGAACGAAAGAGCCACATGTACCATGGTCTTAAGATTTCGGGGGAAAAAAAGTTGAATATCGGGTTTTTAACGCTATAGCCTCGGCACGCCTCAAAGAGGAATAATAGTGGGAAATATCAGGGTTGTTCTAACGTACTTTGTTACGAAATATGCAGCAATTTGAGTAAGAAGGTCATGCGAGATATCTGACATGGGCACTTTCTCGCTGTTTAAATCGTGCTTCTATATCTTCCACTACCTATATCCTACTCGCCTAAGAGCGTAAGCACCATATTCAGCCGAAAGCTCTCAACCCAGCGTGCCATTTCAATCTTATTTTACGCCTGCATCAAGCCTTTGCAATTCTATTTGAGCATGTTTGAACCAACAAAAGACACATGTCATTCACGCCCGGCCACTTCGCCACGTTCCTCCCTAATGAGACATACAGTGGATACACATGTATACGGGTCATTCCACGCCAACTGCCCCAGCTGTGGCGCTCGACAAAAATGAACTTCTTCCGAAAATTTCCAAAAAATTACAGGGAAGTGAGCCTTACCTCCACAGCACTTTCAGGAAATATTTTGAGCAGGAAAAACTTTTTAGGCTCGTGAGGGTCATTTGAATTTCGCAAAACGGCGGAAAACAAGGCGCCAGAAAAAAAATTCCTGAAGATCAACCAATGGGCCAATCGTTTACAAATATGCATTTTTCCATTCTCATAGCATTTATCTTCACTTATAAAAATGTTTTACAAATTATATTCATGTTCCTCACTGCTTAAGACCGAGGTGAAAATGGTAAAATTGCAGCGTTTTTGGGAATTTTTTCCTGAAAAACAATTTTGCAAGAAAACCAGAAAATACTTTTGTACAACTGTACATGACAGGTAAAATAGTATAAAAAATCATTTTTGCCTATGTGCTGTGCAGAGGCTCTGAAATAAATCTGTAAACTTGACAAAAACGCCATTTTCCCCTATGTTTAGGCGTCAATTGCACCCTAAGGTGGTCCTTGAAAAAATAATCAGAACAGGGCATGTAGTTGAGCAATGTAAGCGCTTTCGAAAGAGCAAGTTTCATCGAGGTAATTTTTGTCTTCTTCGAGAAAAAAATTTTTGAAGTTGAGTCCCATCACTGTCCTTCTATTGCTCCGTGATTCGCCTCCTCCTTATGGCTTGCTGGCGGGAAACACAAACCACCTTGCCTTGCCGCGTAAAATAAAAGGTAGCACGTGAGCAGCTTGTGGTTTTTCTATCTTTTCGTTCCTACCTCAACTGCCGTTTCCTATATAAAAAGCGATAACAGCACAGGGACACATTTAACTGTACGCTTGGCTTAGAAACCACCGTGTCTCCATAACAAACAACGGCACCTTTTGCGTGCTCCTCTGACTATGAGAAATAATGAGCAGTAAAGCGTATGTACTTGCGAAGCATAAGAACTTTAAAAGCAGCAACTTTTGTCAACGTAATTTGTGTTTTCATAAAGAAAAACATTTCCAAATTCTTCCTCTTTTTTTCGCTCCGCAGTTTGATATCTCCTAACAATATGTTGTCGGGCAATACAAATCAATTTACCTTGCCGCGTAAAATAAGAGATGGCGTGTCCGCAGCTTATGGCTTTGGAATCTTTTCATTCCTACGTCAACATTCTATTCTTATGTAAAAGGCCAATATCAAAGGAAGGCATTTAACCCCACGCTTGGCTTAAAAACCGCGATGCCCCCTTAATAACAGCGGTACATTTAGCGTGCTGCTTTGACAAGCAGTTCGCTGAACAGGAAACGAGGAAGAAAAATGGGGCGTCAGCGTAGCCTCTAATTGTGAATCCAAGCCACGAAAACACAAGTCCTTGCCTCGATGGACAGCGCAGCACGTGATGACACGCCGCGTATTCATGCTACCTGTACGTCGTCGGCGACCCTCACAAACAGAAACCACAAAGCTTTTCTTCGCATTAGGATTTTTGCGGTTGCAAGCCGACTCATCTGCTCGAATAGAATATCTCAGTGTGTTAACATCCATTGTTTCTATATCAAATAATGCTTATTTGTAATGCCACAAAGAAAAGAAGAAAACATTCCCGTGTTATTTAATTCGGCGGTAAACGCACAAGATAGCATTATTAAAATTCCTCACGCCGGCATACACTCAACGCAGCTATAATTAACAAAAAAAAGTTCAGTATATCACAAGTACTTTAAAGTGAGGAGAACTAAGTAAAAGCAATATATCCAGAATTGCCAAATAGTTTATTAAAATGCTACAAGGGCCACCAATTTTGAGCAAAATCGTTTAGGATCGGGATGGCTGACGACATTAGGGAGTCTTGTTCCAGTATTTGCGCGCAGTGGCATCGGTCAGGCACAAATCTTTATATGCTATCCTATATCAAAAGGTCTATTACTAGCTTTTAGTGTCAAATGCACCGCTGTTAATGCACTGGTGCATGTGAGTAACTATATATCTATTTGCATATTGGAGGCGCAGTATCCTAGCTACGCATCTGAAGACTGAAGTGGAAAGTGTTGCACTTGTAATAGACTAGCGCCAAGGTTGCAGTGGAGTTGTCCGTAGTATGTTCGATGCTCCTTGAAAATATTTACCTCGGAGCGTTTCTTTGGATGTTTCTTTGACTACAGATAACATGCCGCCAGTGACGTTGAAATTCTTCAATTATACATAGGCAGATGCGAGATTTCATACGTTCACTTTAATTTGCCTCAGGATTGATCTTCAATTTTATAAATCAAATGTCACGTTAATGTAACGACACGTTCCAATTTTCGAAATGTAACTGGACGCGTTCCTTTTCTGTTAAGCGAACTTGTAATGGGAACTCGTCACGAAATTGAGAAGCCCGGTCACTGTGGTCTAGTGGCTAGGGCACTCGGCTGCTGATCCGAGGGTCGCGGGATCGAATCCCGGCCGCGGCGGCTGCATTTCGATGGAGGTGAAATGTTGAGGACCGTGTACTCTGCGATGTCAGTGCACGTTAAAGAACCCCACGTGGTCGAAATTTCCGGAGCCCTCCACTACGGCGCCTCTCATAATCAGAGCTGGTTTTGGGACGTAAAACCCCACAAAACAACAACAAACAAAATTGAGAAGGAATGAGTTTTCGTTCCTGTTTTGGAGGAACGTGTACAACGCTGCCTGTACGTCGCGACCCTCACAAACACTGAGTTAAACCGATAGTGAGCACCTCAAGTGCTAATGCAAATATTCATATGCAACCTCCCACGCGTGTAATTTCACTATGGGCCTCAAATCAATTTCAGCGTTTCATGCGCGCCACTAGGAGCACGAATTTAAGGTCTCACGGTCAGCCGTTATGCAAGCAAGCAAGGATAGACGAAAAGCCGGCGTCCAAGGTAAAAGAAAGATGGCTGAAGTAAACGACGGTTGGCGCTGGTCAGGCTGCAATCAAATTGTTCTTTTTTGTTCCATACAGGTATCAGTGGTGTGCTATGATTGAGAACGCGAAAAATGCTCGCGATATAGAAACAATGGATGTTAACACACTGAGATATTCTATTCGAGCAGATGAGTCGGCTTGCAACCGCAAAAATCCTAATGCGAAGAAAAGCTTTGTGGTTTCTGTTTGTGAGGGTCGCCGACGACGTACAGGTAGCATGAATACGCGGCGTGTCATCACGTGCTGCGCTGTCCATCGAGGCAAGGACTTGTGTTTTCGTGGCTTGGATTCACAATTAGAGGCTACGCTGACGCCCCATTTTTCTTCCTCGTTTCCTGTTCAGCGAACTGCTTGTCAAAGCAGCACGCTAAATGTACCGCTGTTATTAAGGGGGCATCGCGGTTTTTAAGCCAAGCGTGGGGTTAAATGCCTTCCTTTGATATTGGCCTTTTACATAAGAATAGAATGTTGACGTAGGAATGAAAAGATTCCAAAGCCATAAGCTGCGGACACGCCATCTCTTATTTTACGCGGCAAGGTAAATTGATTTGTATTGCCCGACAACATATTGTTAGGAGATATCAAACTGCGGAGCGAAAAAAAGAGGAAGAATTTGGAAATGTTTTTCTTTATGAAAACACAAATTAAGTTGACAAAAGTTGCTGCTTTTAAAGTTCTTATGCTTCGCAAGTACATACGCTTTACTGCTCATTATTTCTCATAGTCAGAGGAGCACGCAAAAGGTGCCGTTGTTTGTTATGGAGACACGGTGGTTTCTAAGCCAAGCGTACAGTTAAATGTGTCCCTGTGCTGTTATCGCTTTTTATATAGGAAACGGCAGTTGAGGTAGGAACGAAAAGATAGAAAAGCCACAAGCTGCTCACGTGCTACCTTTTATTTTACGCGGCAAGGCAAGGTGGTTTGTGTTTCCCGCCAGCAAGCCATAAGGAGGAGGCGAATCACGGAGCAATAGAAGGACAGTGATGGGACTCAACTTCAAAAATTTTTTTCTCGAAGAAGACAAAAATTACCTCGATGAAACTTGCTCTTTCGAAAGCGCTTACATTGCTAAACTACACGCCCTGTTCAGATTATTTTTTCAAGGATCACCTTAGGGTGCAATTGACGCCTAAACATAGGAGAAAATGGCGTTTTTTCAAGTTTACACATTTATTTCAGAGTCTTTGCACATTACAATGACAAAAATGATTTTTTATGCCATTGTACCTCTTATGTACAGTTTCACAAAAATATTTGCAGGTTTTCTTGCAAAATCGTTTTTCAGGAAAAAATTCCCAAAAACGCTGCAATTTTATCATTTTCACCTCGGTCTTAAGCAGTGAGGAACATGAATATAATTTGTAAAACATTTTTATAAGTGAAGATAAATGCTATGAGAATGGAAAAATGCATATTTTTAAGCGATTGGCCCATTGGTTGATCTTCAGGAATTTTTTTTCTGGCGCCTTGTTTTCCGCCGTATTGCGAAATTCAAATGACCCTCACGAGCCTAAAAAATTTTTCCTGCTCAAAATATTTCCTGAAAGTGCTGTGGAGGTAAGGCTCACTTCCCTGTAATTTTTTGGAAATTTTAGGAAGAAGTTCATTTTTGTCGAGCGCCACTGCTGGGGCAGTTGGCGTGGAATGACCCAACATCATCTCGTCATCAGGGAGCTAAACAGTGCCCACAGTGTTGCCGACCTAACCAATGAGACACGTGCGCCCATCTGGCAAAAATGGCTGGCGTTGGACTGATGCCTAGTTTGTTGGCCTGGCGCTTCCTTGCTTTGCTCTATATACATTTTCTCATTCCCCCCCTCCCCCCTTTTTTTTCTTCATTCCAACAATGAGAACATCTGAAGACAATGCTATAAACATACATGCGGCAGGCTCTCATTCTTTCATGAAAAGAGCGGCTTTAGCTCTTCATTAAACGAAACAAGAAGCCCCCTTTCGGTGCTTACGTCAGACTGTCCATAGCTCCTCCCTCAGCTTGTGCGCGCAAAACCCGTGGAAATGATTTCCGCCACGTGTGAGGTACTTTGCTATCGAGTCCACACCCATCCCGGTACGTTCGGGACACTGTCACTGTATATTGCTTTGGCCGGGTGGAAAGAAAAGACTGCAGTCACTTGTGTGGCAATACATGTTCGCTGGACCATTGTCTCCTTTAATGGGTAACCCGAGCTTGCTGGACTGAAGGGTCTTCGACCGGATTACAGCTTGAGTAACGCACGCTCCTTTCGAGGCTTAGAAATTTTTTTTCTTCTTAGTGTTATTATCTTTGTTTGTTGTTACACTACTGTTGGCTTACTCGCTTTTATTTACCTCCTTGTGATTTTCGCGCTATTAATGAACCCGTTGACCCCTTCACCGCTTCGCGGCATTCTGTTGTGAAGACGCGAATGAACAGACGCTCCCACTCTGAATGGACACCTCAATGTTGTCATGTACCCCTCTGAGCGTAAAACGGCAATGCGAGGTGCGATTTTGTTTTGCCACATTGTCGCTCATACCGTGCTCTCTCCCTCCTTCTTCTTTTTTATTAGACGAATAAAATCGAGAGTTACTTTATCCGACTGAACCCTGGTCTTCAATGCGTATTTGCCACATTACGCCATATAGAGCCGCACGAAGTTGCCTTCATTATCGCTATCGAACAAATATAAAGCCCAGCTGTAATGTTCGTCTAGGAGTGGTGTAGAAGGCGGCGGAGTTGCACAGCTATGAAATAGGAGTTGGATTGAAAACTCCTTTCCGCTCGCTGTGGAAAACTCAACATTGAAGTTCTACATTTAGGTCACTGTAGCAATACGGGAATCAACAAAGGAAATTGCATAAGGAAACATCATTGCATGCGGAGGTGTTACGATCATAACTGTGATATTCTATTTCCTAATACAAGGCGAAGACAGGCATATATGCTAATTTATGTTTTGCCCTAACAGTGAACCAATGCAGCTTGCTGATGGAAGTGCAAGTGCAATGGGTCAATAAACTTTTTTTTTCTTGCAGTAATCTTCCTTCTTTATTGTACGTCATTAGATGCTGCATGGTAACGTTTGAATGCAGAATAAGAATAAAATGTCTGTTCTATATAACATGCACCACTAAATATGAAACGGCCGAATATCTGAAAACGAAAAGCTAGTCTGGCTCTTTGATGACAATATGACGTCCAACTACAGTTGCCGAAGGCACGCAATTCTCAGTCTATAGATGGTCGCTAACAAGCTGTCTTATTCGGTAGCCCTATTGGTTGCATACGCTTTGTAAGGACAAGTCCCCCGAAATGTGTCTCACGCATCTTACGAGTTGCTGTATGTGTAAACCGGCAAACTTCTGGCGTGCAGTTTCTCAGGAGAAAACGAGATATTGCTGATTTCGTGGAGAACTCGTGAGTTGTTGCAGTACGGCTCCCGCCAGGAACGAAAAAAAGATTATTCTGTACTTTTCCCTTTCAATAAGGCTGGGGACGATGAGCTCACATCACGTACAGCCATGCGTAACTATAAGAATTTTTTAGCTTCACAATATTGCCTTCTTAATGGTTACATCAAGCATACAGTTTACATTATGTACGAAGCTGACGTCTCTTCTACGAGCAAATAAGAGCAAGTTGTAAGCGAAAAGAACCACAAGGTCATGGTTATGCACTGGCATCGCGCACGATGAGGAATACGTATATTACACGCAGTTTAATTTTAATGAATAGCTGACGGCAGTGATTGCTTGTGTTCCCCAAGCGCAGCGTGTCATCTATGATAAGCCTTCGGATAAGATGTCGGAAGTTGCGAAATTAGGGATGAAAAAACGCATCTAATGGACACACAACAAATACTTAGCTTCAAAGCGAAAAGAATAAAAAAGCACCTTCACGCCAAAGGTTGCAAGCGCTAACGGAAATTGATGATGCCACGTCGCACCTCTATTTACTCCTGCCACCACTCTCCCTTTTCGCGGAAGGCTTGTAACGTGTTACTTTCACCGGCTACCGCGTCATAAACTGAAGTTCCCAGAAAATGTCACTTTCACATCCCAGAGTTCAAGGTCAGAGAGAGGGAGCTCTTTGCGTTGCTCTTACAGTAGAGGAAATAATAAGCGAGTATTGCTGCAGAGAAAACAAGCTGTGCTGATTTATTACAGAAAAAGCGACGAAATGGGGGCTTAGCACGAGAGCGGGCTAAGCTATCAAATGGGCACGTGCTTTACTAGATGCGTTTTTTTTTTCTTTTCATTTTAAAGTTCGAAGAAAAGCGTTAGCATGAACTTTTGGACTTGCGCAGGACGGAATAGCCGTATGATGTGTGGCTCTTCGTAGCGTGCCAAACACATTTTCTGGCACAGTCACAGTAAATAGGTTTCTTTTTCACACCGGTTTTTTTACTCTGTGGTTAGTAACAGAGCGGTTGATTCATGTCAGTTCACTGTGAGTCGTTACAGCCGCCAATGAAAAAAGCCGCATAAGTTTTTCATGTGAAAATGATGCATTCAGCAACACCAAGGTAAGTGTTTTATTTAACTCTCTGACGGTACTAGGCATTTCCTATTAAAACGCTTTCTAGGCGGTGCGACTGTCGTTTCACTAATGTACGACGATTTACTGCTGACTACTGCCGCACAGTGTCGTGAGCAAAATTCTGTGTTGTAAGATACACTTTATCCGCAACATTAAAACGCAAGTTCTCGTGCTATCGCATGCCATTCCAGTAGATAAAATCTTATCGAATGCGTTGAAAAATGTCGCCCACGTGCATTCAATGCCTTCTGCATCCTCTGACATGCCGTCAGCAGCTTTGCCACACTGCCGGGTATCTCCTGCTTCAATCAGCTTCCGAACGCGTGAGGTTATGATGCGATTAGGGTTTTTTTACGGGCGAAATGACGAGATAAACATCAACAACAAAAACGTGCTTGCACACATCCGCTTCGATTTGTACACAAGTTTCAAATGAACATGCCACATATATATAGTGTGTGCTACTTAAAGCGGTATCTACTGCCGTTCCAAGATTGCGGACGTACCCTTGGAAAAAATACCAGCGGGATTACGGGGGTAGGAGCACAATTTGAACCAAGGCGTGCACCTTAAACGAGAGTGCGTGACGCACATTTATATGGATGCGCTATTCTTGTAACGTGGCACCGGAGAGTTCAACACCGCTTAGGTGCACTAAACGCTATGTTATGTGAACTCGCACATTTTCGCCCAAATTTCGGCCACCGAGAGAAGCATCGATAACAACCCGTCTACCGGAAGAGAAAATTCCTTGGGTTACGTAGGGCCGGAGGTATAAACAAAATGCGGTGATGGTATATTACCGACGTGTTGTGTCAGGTGGATATGAGAATGCGTGCAAAACATGTAAAAATTGTGTCATCCAGATCTGACAAAAGTAGTGAATTTCCTCTTATACATTTCACTGTATGCACTGGGTGCATGAACGTTCTTTTTCTTGAAGAGATTAAATAACCAGGGTTGTTTACGAGTCAAAATAAAAACATGATCATAAGGCGTGCCACAGTGCAGGACACAATAAGATTTACCACCTGATATTCCAATTTGTTCATCTAGTGTACTTTGCTGCGTCATTACATTCCTTGGACCACAAAACGCGTTCGATAACAAATCTATCAGCACGACTTGATGACGACAGAGAAGTTACGACAACAAGCCAACGTCCAAGTGATGTCGATGGCATAATTATTCTTCTCGAACCTAATAAATCCCCTTAAGTATGCTCTTTTATTTCAGGTGCCGCCCAAGCCATCATGACTACCCAACCCACCTAGGTGGTCTAGCAGGTATTACATTTCACTGCTGACCCGAAGGTGACGGGTCGAATCTCTGCCGCGACGGCCGCATTTCCATGAAGGCGAAGTGCTAGAGGCCAGAGTACTGCGCAATATCAGTGCACGTTAAAGAGTCCCTGAAGCGTTTTTTTGACATTGCGTCACTGATTAGGCAACACAATTGCGAAATCATTCACACCATAAATAAAGCGAAGTACCATGCGCTAAGGCAGCTATGGGCTTATTTCTGTCGCCTTCCTCCTTACCACTGCTGTTCCTCCTCAACTCGATCTGCTGCGGAGTGCGCGCTAGCGACGACAGCGCCTCCCGCGTCAGCCGCTCTGCCAAGCCCTCCGCAGAAACATAGCGCCCCGATACCTTTACTGAGGTCGCCGGCCTCGGCGGTGCTAGCCTCTGTAATTGAGCGCCGGCTACTCGTGTGTACTCCGCCAGATCTCGCGACGATACCGTTGGTTTAAACGAAGGATCACGTTGTAGGAGTATTTGTTCGCAGTTAGGTTGGGAAAATTACGTGCACGTCCATTGTTCGGGGCCAATCAGCGGCCTCCCATTCGTAATTCGATTGGCGGGGGCGTTTGAAAACGCATTTTGGCGAGCCGCTGCGATCTTTGGCGATACGGGTGTTCAAAACCTTATTGTAAATTACGCACTTTACACACTGCACTGAAATCTGTCCTGTAATGGTCCTAATAACCCGCTCTACCGGATCACCATGTTTGCACAAAATCGTCAAAACCGTTTCAGGGTCCCTTTAAAGGACCCCAGGTGGTCGAAATTCCCGCAGCCCTCCACTACGGTGTCTCTCAATCATATCGTGGTTTTGGGATACCTCAGAAATTATTAAAACGACTAGTCCTCTCCGTGTATTGATATTTTACTGTTTAAGAAGAAAGCAAGAAAACGAATTTAGAAATGAAAGCTCTTAGCCACGAAGTGCATATAGTTCGCTGCCCGTAACCAAAAGAATAAAAAGAAAGAGAAAGAGGAAAACACACTGCCAATGCTTTCGTGAAAATAATCGCATACCACGCTGCTAAAGCAATTCTGACAGGCCAGTCGGTTTTAAAAAGCACGAAATCATGCTTGCCCTTTTCTGGGGCGATGATTCTGTAGAGGCCATATGGGAACCCCAGGAAAGACAGCGGCCAATTGTATATACTCTGCATTATATTACATAATTATCGCCTTTGCCCCGCCACTGTAGTCTAGTGGCCATGACACTCGGCTGCTAATCGGAAGGTCGCGGGCTCGATTCCCGGCCGCGGCAGCTGTATTTCGATGGAGGCGAAATGTTGAGGGCCGTGTGCTGTGCGATGTCAGTGCACGTTAAAGAGTCCCAGGTGGTCTAAATTTTCGGAGGACTCCGCTATCGCGTCTCTCATAATCGCATCACGCTTTTGGTATTCAATCCCCAGAACTCAATCGATCAATTAATAATTATCGCCTTTGTGCAACGTCCTAATGCCCGTCAGTCACCCAGTAACTTGCCCATATACCTTCTATTGACAACTGCACGTGTCATGAATCACTGCCTATTGTTGTCGCCAATTTTGCGTGAGCCCTGCTAAATGAGACTCCTAACAGCAAGCGACACAGAAGAGATTGTGGACATCCATACAGTGTAACGACTCGATAGATTTGCCGCAGCGGATTGTGCGTGTCCCGTTTTATAATGATCCATATATTCACGGTACTCCCTTCAGCCAACAAACGCATGTATGCTGCGAGGCGAAAACGTCCCGTAGGGTCTGCACTAAGGAATGGAACTGGAATACAGTGGCCTTCATGTTATGCTAGAACAGATATGATTGCTTCACTTCGTTTCGCATTGTTACCTTATAAGGGATCCCTCTAGGGGTTGTCACGTAAGCGGAGAATACGACGCAAAGAATAACAAAGGCGACCACGTGTTAATACCGCGACAGTTAGTGCGTGACGGAGTGAAGAAGTGTCAAGCAGGTGACAGCATCAATGTTGTAGCATCAGTCATCATTCGGGCATTGCGTTACCACTTCAAATGATGAATCTTCCTTCTTTATGCAAGTGCGGGAAAGCGCCAAGGCATGCACGTGCCGTCGAGTCGAACGTGTTTATCTTACGCGATGCTCGCAGCTAAAGGAAACTGCGTTGGTGGTTGAGCTTCGCGAAGATATTGCGAGCTTTTATCGTTACCCTAGATTGCTTGGTTGATTAACTTCGCCTGAGAGATGATGACAAGATCGTTAATTGGTGCGTTCGCATGCGCGGAACAGTTTCGTTATTCGAACGTTACGCAATCCCCACTTCAGATCGTTTGCTTAATGCAAGATCAATTTAGGAGGAATCAGACGTTAAGACCAAACGGTCGTTGGTCTGCCTCGAATGTAACCTCTCCACACAGGCATAGCGCGGGCGCCCCTCGAAGAGAGTCGACGCCAAAGCAGGCAACGACGTCTTCCCTTGACCTTCGACGTCAAACACGCAACGTTTACCCAAGTCAACGCATTCCAACGCTAAGGGAGGACACGACCGTGGGGCATCGTTACGTAAGCGGCATGTCGCGGAAGGAGTACAACGGTTTCTTTTTTCTTCCCGCCTTGCTACGCGTAGCCCCGTCAAACTTGGCAGACAGGCGCACGCAGCGGGAGCAAAAATGCGTCCCTCACGCGCTGACTCAGCCTAGGGCAGTCGCTTTGGGAACTTAGAGAGAGCGTGGTTGTAATTATGGAAAGCCTCTCTTTATCCTTTTCTGTTTTTTTTCTTTGTCTTACTGAAGATTGTGATAACGGCAAGGAGAATAAACACATATACGATAAGCTTGGCGACTGTGTGGGCGTCATGAAGAATTCGAGTGCTTTCTCCAAATTTCTTGTGTCTGCGTCTACAGACTCCATCCACTTTGGCATCTACGTTCTATTTGCTTGCTTCTTCAGAGGCGGGAATACTATTTCGGGTTCCTCCCATCGCAGTCAAAGCAGCCTTTTTGGAGCACGCCACCGTAAGATGAGTAAGCAGGGCAGCTGAAAGGTTGCTGTGTGCGCACCCTTCCTGTGTTTGTGTTGGACCGCAGGAAAAAAGGACAAAAACTGCGTGGTCCTCACCGACTACCTCGACCTCGCGGTTGTGTTTATCTGCCTTTCGTGTTCAATAACCTACCTTTGCTCTTCGTATGTGTTTATTCTTTTTCTTTTTTCTTTGTTGGTAAGCTTTGACGCTGCGAAGCACGCAAGACATTTGCAAGCGGGAAGGCTTTCGTAGTAGAGACATCAAACAAGCGTCTGTCAAAGCCATGTAAACAAACTAGAAATCAGTTTCTCAATAATCTTTCAGTGGCCTCGCAAAAAAAGAAAAAGTAACTAAACATTGTGTTATAGAAGGTACTGTGTGGACAGAAAATCGCCTGAATTTTTCATCGTTCTATGAGAGTATTAACGGCAGTCCCTCAAAAACCAACAAAGTACCAATACTTTTCTACCACTAGAGTTCATGACAAGATTTATGACAGCTCAGACGCCTATTCGGGTGCACAGGTAGAAGAATAAGCTTTTAACCAAGGCCTGCACTCCGCGTGATGTCTTCGTGAACACTGGAAGGTGGTGAATAATGCAGAGTAATTTCACTGAACAGCTTCGTGCTTGTTTACTCTACTGATTTGTGAAAAAAAATATAAAAGAAAGAACCTTCATACAGATACTACCTCCGCTTTAGAATAGCCCTTCTCGACGCGACACTATGCACGAAACCGTCCATAGCAGTGTGTGAAGGAGTGCAACGGTTTAGTACTAGTCGGGAAAAAGCTCAAGTGAAGCAGTGAAGAGGTTATTGAGGTTAGCTTACGTCATGTAAATTTAGCTGCTCGGAAAATTGACATGACAAGGAATGTGAATAGACGGCCAAGCAAAACATAGCCGTGCGCCCGTCTTGTAGCTAGGGTAAATGACGAAGCATTTCCGGCTTGCATTACTATAACGCAGATATTGAGCTCATTATCAAAACCGCGAGATTTACAGTTGCGCCTTGCAGGGCTCTGTGCTTCCACTACGGCTTGGCTCAATTCATTATAAGATTATTTTCTACGTTTATTCGTATATAGCTGAGGAAAAGGACGCGACATTTCTTTGAGTCCATAACAATGGGCCGCCTTGAAGCAGGCAACTTAGCCTATTGCCCAGCCACTGGTGGCAACTTATGCGGTGAGGTCTTGTCCCAGTGTCCTTATTTTAAGCACATTGATGATGCCGTCACGTACGGACTACTTCCTACGGTTTTGTTTGTGTAGCCCCATCTGGTCTTCTAACCTTGCCGTCTTATTACGTAACAAGAACGGTACTACGGTGCGATAATATATAAAGCTGCTCCAGTAGGTGCTGCGTAGGGCTTCCAAGCTTTAGAACAGCTATACAGATGCATTCGGCGTTTAGAACAGCTATAGAACAGCTATAGCTGTTCTAAAGCTTTAGAACAGCTATACAGATGCTCCGTTACGCGTGACGTAAACGGAGAGTATGTGAAATTATTGATGCGCATGACCTAGAAGTCCCGTTATTCATACATCCGTAGGCCGACAAGTCAACTTTGGTATGTAGCAATATATCAAGTTAACGAGACACGAGAATTCGGTTTATTGTACCATAATTTTGTACCATGTTCCTTGCCACTTTTTTTTAATGTAACCTTCGCATGAGACATACAAGACTTTCGCCTTAATGTTATACGTGCGAAGATCATACGGCACCGCTGTATCCGGCGCCCTTTCCCAGACCCTTACGGACGCTTAGCCGTGCTCACCACATGGGCTGCATAAATTAGCGTCCTTTTCTAACTGAACCACGATGATCATCATCAGAAGACATTGCAGTCGTGCGCTTGAAGTGATGGCTCCCGCAGCTTTCCCTCCGCGCAACTCTGATGCTACCCTAGTTTCACGTGCTATTTATTGTCGAGTCCGTTGTTCACACTGAGTTTGATAGCATTGTAACACATTCCGAGCGTTTCGTCGCCACATCAAGTTCATCGAACACCCTTCTTCTATGTTTTCCCGAAACCGATGGTTCTTGTCACTTTGACTTTAGGAGACTGTGTGGAAAATTGTAGACTGTATTAACCGACATGTTTCGCACGTCACGGCGTGTCGCCCGCTACTGCCGCAACACACGGCCCTCGACACCTCCCACGCCGACCGACCGGAGCCGTTCTGACGGTTATGCTCACTGTTATTCGTTCCTGTTGAGTCTCACGCCACCAACAGTTCTGCTGTAAACACGGGGCGCAGTCTCCCGCCGTCTCCGTGTAAACAACCTCCGCAAAAGCAACCGCGTCGTCCACCGTCGCCTTCAACGCTACCACGTCGCCTACCGCCCGCTGTAGATTTCGGCCACACCCTTTTGAGAAACCGAGAAATGGAGCCACCAAAGGCGGTGCTGCGTTTACTGTACAGCAGAAAAGGGTCTCTCTGTGTCTACAAGAAGTGTAATTGACGTTAAACAGCGTAAGTACGGGAACTCACGTTATAATGGCTCCCAAGGCATTATGGCGTGATGGGCAGCAAACGTATACCGGAGTGGCTGCTCCGTGCTCGTAAAGAAGACCGCTCGCGTTCTCAAGAGCAAGTATTGCAGCGAAACGTCGAGTACACGTGAAAGGTGGCGCAAAGTTTCAACGAGACGCATCGAGTTTCGGGTGTAGTCGCATTCATTGACCCTTCGTCCCTGTGTTTGTTATCTGCCTGTCTTTATCGTGTGTGTGTTTTGTGTAGATTTGCTGCAGGTCAAGACGAGGTAGGCTCCTTACTGAGCTACAAAAGTGATCATTTCTATCAATTGTGGGCCAACGTTGGAAACGTTCCGTATTAACATCAAGTTGACGCTGTACCGCCACCTTGGTACAGGTTCATATACCGCAAGCTGATTCTCTCAGAATAGTGAGAGAACAAATAATGTAATAATCCTTGGAACCGCTATTCTAACGAACCCCTTGTGGCATAGCTTAACTGCAAGGTGTTTTCGAAGCTCCAGGTCGCGGGATCGAATCCCGGTCCCGGTGGCCGGGTTTAGATGGAGGCGTAATGTAACAAAGGCCTCTATACTTAGGCATAGGTGCACGTTAAAATAGCGCGGGTTGATCAAAATTACTTTGGAGCCTTTCGCTATGGGGCGTACCGCATAATCATACCTGGTTTCGGCATGTAAAACCCGATCAATTATTGTGTTGTATTCCAATGAAAACAGCCTTGCAGGTATTTAACATTAGCCCTAGCACTATGAAAAGGCGGAACGGCGCAGAATTACCGCGGTTACCATTTCTTACGAACACGTTCGTACGAATAATCAACAGATGTTAAAAATGCAAGACGCAGGTAATATCCGAATAGTGAGTGAGACTAGGGAGTTGTTTTCCTTAGGTGTGAATGTCTCTACCCATATCTCATGAAAGACGTTACTTCGGATGTTCACCTGGAGAGGCATAAAATAAAAGAAAATAAAAACTGAAGATCGGAAGTTTCAAAACATACTCTGAAACCTTCGTACGCCCCAACAAATAATCCGTATCATGCCTGAAATGAATTTACACAAAACGGAGAGAACGAATCCGCAATGTG
Source organism: Hyalomma asiaticum (assembly GCA_013339685.2). NCBI lineage: Eukaryota > Metazoa > Arthropoda > Arachnida > Ixodida > Ixodidae > Hyalomma > Hyalomma asiaticum. Next base: position 19,006,753 of record CM023483.1, on the reverse strand, counting down.
TGGTAAATGTAATTCGGTCTTGCTGCCGCTTTTTATTTCCTCTGATTAGGCTGTCGTGTACATATGCGTAAAGGAGTTCAGCCTATAGCATTCAGGGAACGAGGAAGAGAAGAGATATTGTTTTGAAAATCAAATTGACCCTTACTTCATTCGGCAGTGGCCTCATTACCGACGAATACGGACTGACACATTTGCTTTTCAGAAGCTCACTGAGAGACGCGGTGAACCATTATGGGCGAAGGCCGGATTACATTTCTTACAATAAAATAAGCGCACAAGCGCCCTTCTTGCAGCTGCACAGTCATTTATCAATTAGATGTCCATTCACTTGCCTGTTCTTTCGCAGTCGTCACCGAAGCGAAAGGATTCGACGGATTAAATTTGAGAAATTGAAAGATCGCTGGACTGGGAAATTGGATATAATGTGATTCCGTGAGGAATCTATCTATCTATCTATCTATCTATCTATCTATCTATCTATCTATCTATCTATCTATCTATCTGTCTATCTATCTATCCTTCCTTCCTTCCTTTCCCGTGAGGTGGTAGATTCGTATGGTGCAGGTAAGTCCAAATCTCGCAAGCATGATTATGTGGTCTAGAGAAGGGGTTGGAGGCAGGGTTTAAACCCCAGCACCGGTAACAAATTTATTTTGCTCCATCGCACCCTCAATAAAGGCGCCCTCAATGCATTATTTGAATTAGTATCTCCAGCATTACTCTAGCACGCCCTCAATGCATTAGTTTCAATAGTTTCTTCAGCCACTTCATGGAGGGCGCCAGCAATTCAACTTTCTAGAGTTACTGTATATGCTCCCTACGGGTTCCCCAAGGGGAACATATACAAACTCTAAACTTTTCTGGGCGCGACTGGTTTTGGCGTGACGACCGCAACCACTACGCTCACTACAAATAAAATGATGAAACCTTGAATAAGAATTCACTCAAATGAACACAGCTACTTCTATGACTGTACCGCACATAAAAAAACTTGAAAACATATATAACCGATCGTGAGTAGTTGGGAACGGCGGAGGGTAAATTCCCTAGCCGCCTGCGGCTCCATAACCGTACAGCCAAACGGCTCTTCTGGGGGCGCATCTGCACTGACGAAAAGACTCTCTGACTTATGGGTCAGTGCAACTATATCAAAGCACTCAGGGACGGTGGCCCTCGCGGCGGGCATATTTCCTATGTTTATTTACTCGGCTGGAAATTTGCGGCTTCCTTCTCCGAGACACCAGCGTCACTCCGGGCGACACGTGGAGTCCTCCAGTTGAGATAGCCGTTCACGTGTCGGCTTTCCTTACCGGTGTCTGACTGGGTTATCATCCTCCGCATCGCCCAGATAAACTAGATGGGTGGTGAGGCCGCAATCGCTAGAACCACGTATGCTATTGCTGGGTGCGCTTTCAGAATGTGCTTACGTAAGGGCTCACTGAGAGGATTAGCTGCACCATCAAGGAGACTTGAGAATTGTTTGTAGTTGCTGTCATATGATTGTGCACGTATTTTTCTTGTAGTTGGTGGTACTTGACAACACGTGTAAGTTTAAACTGATAGAAAACTTGCGATGAATGGAGGAGGGCATTTTTTGTACAAAACAACGAAAATATCCCTCGTAGCAATACCCTGTTCCATTTAACAATAAAGTTATATTGTTGCATTCACTCGCTGCTTAAAACATTTTATTAACACAAACTTCAAACATGCCTTGATATGCTAAGATCATCGAGCCTCACGCAAGAAGAGAAGCTCAGGGGAAGATGGAGGCTTGAACCGCGGTTAACAGATAGCTAAAATCGATGTACAACAGAGAATGTCGCATGAGCCAACGTTTCTACAAGTGGACTTGTCTTCGTCAGCAAGTCGCCATCCTGACGAAGACAAGTCCATGGGAATGTTCACTGTGCCGCGGGAGTGTTGACTGTGCGCACGGTCAAACAGCGCAGGCCACATTATTATAACCCCGTTCTCATGTTTCCCTCTATTATGGTAAGTTGTTTTTCTTCTTTCATCGCATGTTTTCTTTTTCGCGGGCTAACAATGAATGAATGAATAATCAGTCAGCTCAGGTGAAGCATCGCTGAGCACCATAGCGTAAGCTCAGCGAAGTCAGGCTAACCCATTCAAAGCGCTCATTGAGTTCAACCGGTTCAACGACCATCCTTGCTTGAACAAAAGAACTCTACGCGATCGACAGGGTGCAAGCCTTACTCCGCTTCTTGCGATCCATCGACCTTTGTGAACAAAGGCAACGCGCTTCCTTTTTGGTTGTTTTTTGAGGGAAACGCACAAGCCCTCCGATTGAAATTGACGGTGTTGCGTGTCATAGCGGGCTCCGGAGGAGAAAGGTGCGTGGAGATGCACAGAATCGCTCTCCAGGGAAAAATCGCCAAGCACGCCGCAACCCAACATTATTTCTAGAAGAACGCCTAGGTAGCGTTAAGCGAAGCAGGGAAGTAGAAAGACGAAACGAAGAGACTTCGCTTGGGAGAGAGGCGTGAGCCACGATTGATAAGGCGGATGATAACGAATAAAGGTGTGCGTTTAGCATTGAAAGAGATATGTATACATACAACACACGTGTCAAAAAGGCATACGTGAATAAATGCATCTTTTTTTTTTTTTTTTTGCCCTGCCACGGTGGTCTAGTGGCTATGGTACTCGGCTGCTGACGCAGAGGTCGAGGGATCGATTGCCGGCAGCGGCGGCTGCACTTCGATGGAGGCGGAATGTTGAGGCCCGTGTGCTGTGCGATGTCAGTGCATGTTAAAGAACTCCAGGTAGTCGAAATTTCCGGAGCCCTCCACTACGGTGTCTCTCGTAATCAAAGCAGGTTTTGGGACGTTAAACCCCACAAATCAATCAAGAAGTGCATCTTTGGAGATTATCTTGTCTCCGGCCGCCATTCTGTTCAATCTTACGTTTGTGGGCTTGACGCAAGACACTGTGTTGAGCTTCCAAATGGGCCACACGCCGTTCAAGTGTCTCCAAAGCACACTGCCATGCTTAACACGTGACGAAACCGCCAAACTTAGACATAATGAAATCGTGTTTTAAACGTTCGATGCACAGTGCGCAGGAAAGGCTTGCACGTAAGCCACCTTAACATCATAAAATGTCACTGTCATTCCTTCTTCTTTATTTTTTTAAATCTTACTTTCACTTGCTCTCTGTCTGCTTTTTGACTCCCTCTCTCAACCCCAGTACAGGGTAGTAAACGCGACACTTCCATCTGCTCTATCGCCTTGCCATTTCTCTCACTCTCTCGCAGGGTAGCAAACCGGAGACTAATATCTGGTTAACCTCCCTGCCTTTCCCGTTCATCTCTCTCTCTCTCTCTGCCTCGTTATCTTTCTAACTTCAAGAGCCAAATGTGAAAAGAAACATTACATTTCTTACGAAGATATCGGCAAAACACGTAGTAAGTTATCTGTCCTTTATAAAACCCATACTGAAAGAAAAAAAAAGAGAATGGGAGATATCGCATGTTAGCACTGTTCTCAAATCTGTAAACAATCCTTCTGCACTGCGCTTTGGCCCATTGAATTTCGAAACTGTTCGACCTACGCACGGTCGTTCCGTTTCCTGTGAGCGCGCTTCACGGAAACCGATATCGGAAAAATCCTCCCACCTATTCAATCACGTCAGAATGTCTAGACAGTCTTTCACATTCCGTCGCTTCATGGATACCCACGCGCTTCAAAGCCAACGCGCATTCCCGACAAAAATTTCAAACGATTCTATTCCGCTCAGTGGTTGACTAGGTGAAAGAAAGACAGGCCATCGTTTCTATTTCCTTGTGTTCACTGGAGACTGTCACAAACGTATCACCGCTTTACAGGATTCCGCGTTTCGGCCGAGGAGGGCTGCGTGCCATACGCATTCATTCACAATGCTCGAACTCTCTAAAGGTCGCCGTTTCGGTGATAGAGGAGCTTGAAAAGTGGCAGCTGCAGAGATGTAAACAGTATTTTAAAGGAATAAAGCCTTCGATGCTGGTGTCTGAAAATGTGATTATTCTTGTATTAAGGAAATGGTGGCACGGCACTATTTCAGACAGCAGAGTAACTTCGTATGTTGTTTTTTTGTTTGTTTTCTTGGAATTCACTAGCGAATCATCTTTTTCCCCCGTTGCTGCTCCTGTTTTTGCAGGCATCGGGCAGCTTTAGTACACTACTTGCAGAGTGCGCCATCGGTTTCCGACTGTGACGGCATCTGTGTGATGGCAGAAGAGAGAATTGCGTGCATTATGCCGTTTCTTAAACGGAATTTTTCATTTTGTTTCCAGTCTTTCGAACGACGTTGATCTCACCTGCTTCTATCTTTGTGTTTTACTTCGTGGCTCTTACTTGATGCCACCGACACCGTTCTTTAGATATGTCAGAAGCTGATTCGTTTCAACAGAATACGTAACAAATAGGACAAGACGAGCTCTGTAGCATCGAGAAGCCATTGCGTTTAAGTATCCTCTTTCAATGTGCAATTACGTGGTAACCAACCAGGCGTGACCGTAACTGTAATCCGCCTGACATTTCTTGTTCTTTTCGCTTATAAGAAAGAACGACAAGATATATGTTGTGATGGAGGGCATTCAATTGCTGTAAACAAGTATCTCGGGTTCAGTGCAAGCAAGGCCTATTCGAAACTCACGCAGCCGGCTTAAAAATATCGAACACTGTTCGCACCACTGTCTGCGATGCTGGAAACAAAACACTTTAAGCCAGAAATAAGGTGTACAGCGTTGTGGAAATGCAACATTTCTGATAGATATTGCCGCCCAGTGGCCTTCGAGGGATTCACATTTATAAGAAAGCGTTTGACTTCATCTCCAGCAGCTTTGCGGAAAGCGGCAATAGTTGGCACGATGAGTCGAAAACCTCTTGCTTCAGCAACCATTCTCAGGTTTCATTCAAAAGACCACCGCACATTAGCCAACAGTTCAACTCTACGAAGACGCGCGACATCGAAACAATGAAAGTGGCAACTACAAGAATCGTGTACGGCCGTGTCACACCTGATTGATTGATTTGTGGGGTTTTACGTCCCAAAACCACCGTTGATTATGAGAGACGCCGTAGTGGAGGTCTCCGGATATTTCGACCACCTGGGGTTCTTTAACGTGCACTGACAAGGCACAGTACACGGGCCTCGACATTTCGCCTCCATCGAAATGCAGCCGCCGCGGCCGGGATTCGATCCCGCGACCTTTGGATCAGCAGCCGAGTGCCATAGCAACTAGACCACCGTGGCGGGGCCCGTGTCACACCTACGGCCGTATCACACCCAATATAAAAATTATTTATTTATTATTCATTCAGTTCAGAAAATAGGGGCCTCGCCACGCCTATGAAATCTGAGTAAACAGCGCAGCTGGTGCAAGGGTGTCACATGTTCGCCATCGCAGTGATGTAGCAGTGGGATGCAGAGATGGGGTGCGGATGTAACAGTGGCTACAACCTCCCTGTCTTCCTCTTCTTTGCTGGCTCTTTCTCTCTCTCTACAACTAATAAGCATTTATTTCGAGCCAGAAACAAGTCACAATCAATATTTCCGCGAGATTCCAGCGATACCGACGAAAGCCTCGGCGCCTCGGTCACCTCGGCTCGGCAGGGCGATCGGAGCGGAGCAGTGAACCAATGGGCGGCCAGCAGCACGACGTCACGCGTCTCCCGCGCTGCCATTGGCTGCTGCCGTCCGACTTTTTCGTCCGGCGACGAGAAAATCTGCGCGGTTTGATGCTCGCCGGACGGCCGGAGCAGGAAACCGGTGCAGCGAAAACACCCTCGGTACACCGGTACGACTGCCGGATCGCATCGCCGGACGTCGGATCGCATGCAAAATCGGACCATGTGTTCAGCCCTTTACAGCTGCTGTGTAAGTCTGTTGTCTTCAAGAACTTTAGCGCTGCCTTAGGCGCTTTCAGCTGGAATACTTGTGTAGTCGACATTACAGAAAGGCATTGCCTGATATTCGTCGCTGGTGAGCAAGAGCAGATGCCAGTGAATGTTTATGGATATCATATTGAGGACAGTCGCATAGATGTTTTACAGCGTCTTCTCGGTACGACAGGAATCACAAAGCGGTTGTTGGCCTTTATAATCCGACGCAAATGAGGCTTTTGTGACGGGGGAGTGAGGTGCCTCAAACAGGCCGGCTGGAGATTCTATAGGCGCCTTGTAAATGTGTCGGTCATGTTTCCTTCTGTGACATATTACAAGTGTTTACAAAAATTTATAGCAGATTGTGTTTCCATCGGTTGCTTTACCATTATTCTCTGCGTACCACACGTATTAGAAAAATGCTGATAACGTTTTGATATCTGCAGCTATTAATCATACGCGGATGTTTGCCAGATAGTCTGTTGTACTACACTCAGCTCCGCGAGGTCAGTTGATCCGCCACGTCAACTGAAATCATTTCAGCCTAATTTTATTGATAAATACTGACATGTTTACTACCTATCTGGGACGAAAGCGCTATCTATCTATCTATCTATCTATCTATCTATCTATCTATCTATCTATCTATCTATCTATCTATCTATCTATCTATCTATCTATGCCTCAGTGCTCTCGCGGTAATGATAATAATTTCTGGGGTATTACGTGTCAAAACCGCGATATTATTATGAAGCACGCCATAGTGGAAAGCTCCAGAAATTTTGACCCTCTGAGGTTCCTAAAATGCACTGAAAACGAACAGTGCACGGGTCTCTAGTGCTTTCGCCTACACAGAAAATGCGATCGCAGCGGCCCGTACCGAAGCCGCCTCTTTTCGGTCAGGATGGAAGCACCATGACCATTGTGCTACCTCTGCAGACGGCGCTTTCCTGGTCGTCTCACTCACTTGGTATACACCAAAATTGGAATGACAGGGTGCAAATGCATGATGAACGTGATTGATCTCGTCATCACTAACGTGACATACTTGTCATGGCGCCGCCACTGTGGTCTAGTGGCTATGGTACTCGGCTGCTGATCCGAGGGTCGCGGTATCCAATCCCGGCCGCGGCGGCTGCATTTCTATGGAGACAAAATGCCACAGGACCGTGGGCTGTGCGATGTCAGTGCACGCTCGTGCACTGACATCGCACAGCACACGGTCCTGTGGCATTTTGTCTCATAGAAATGCAGCCGCCGCGGCCGGGATTGGATACCGCGACCCTCGGATCAGCAGCGAGTACCATAGCCACTAGACCACAGTGGCGGCGCCATGACAAGTATGTCACGTTAGTGATGACGAGATCAATCACGTTCATCATGCATTTGCACCCTGTCATTCCAATTTTGGTGTATACCAAGTGAGTGAGACGACCAGGAAAGCGCCGTCTGCAGAGGTAGCACAATGGTCATGGTGCTTCCATCCTGACCGAAAAGAGGCGGCTTCGGTACGGGCCGCTGCGATCGCATTTCTGTGTAGGCGAAAGCACTAGAGACCCGTGCACTGTTCGTTTCAGTGCATTTTAGGAACCTCAGAGGGTCAAAATTTCTGGAGCTTTCCACTATGGCGTGCTTCATAATAATATCGCGGTTTTGAACGTAATACCCCAGAAATTATTATCATTACCGCGAGAGCACTGAGGCATAGATAGATAGATAGATAGATAGATAGATAGATAGATAGATAGATAGATAGATAGATAGATAGATAGATAGATAGATAGATAGATAGCGCTTTCGTCCCAGATAGGTAGTAAACATGTCAGTATTTATCAATAAAATTAGGCTGAAATGATTTCAGTTGACGTGGCGGATCAACTGACCTCGCGGAGCTGAGTGTAGTACAACAGACTATCTGGCAAACATCCGCGTATGATTAATAGCTGCAGATATCAAAACGTTATCAGCATTTTTCTAATACGTGTGGTACGCAGAGAATAATGGGTAAAGCAACCGATGGAAACACAATCTGCTATAAAATTTTTGTAAACACTTGTAATATGTCACAGAAGGAAACATGACCGACACATTTACAAGGCGCCTATAGAATCTCCAGCCGGCCTGTTTGAGGCACCTCACTCCCCCGTCACAAAAGCCTCATTTGCGTCGGATTATAAAGGCCAACAACCGCCTTTGTGATTCCTGTCGTACCGAGAAGACGCTGTAAAACATCTATGCGACTGTCCTCAATATGATATCCATAAACATTCACTGGCATCTGCTCTTGCTCACCAGCGACGAATATCAGGCAATGCCTTCTGTAATGTCGACTACACAAGTATTCCAGCTGAAAGCGCCTAAGGCAGCGCTAAAGTTCTTGAAGACAACAGACTTACACAGCAGCTGTAAAGGGCTGACACATGGTCCGATTTTGCATGCGATCCGACGTCCGGCGATGCGATCCGGCAGTCGTACCGGGTGTACCGAGGGTGTTTTCGCTGCACCGGTTTCCTGCTCCGGCCGTCCGGCGAGCATCAAACCGCGCAGATTTTCTCGTCGCCGGACGAAAAAGTCGGACGGCAGCAGCCAATGGCAGCGCGGGAGACGCGTGACGTCGTGCTGCTGGCCGCCCATTGGTTCACTGCTCCGCTCCGATCGCCCTGCCGAGCCGAGGTGACCGAGGCGCCGAGGCTTTCGTCGGTATCGCTGGAATCTCGCGGAAAATATTGATTGTGACTTGTTTCTGGCTCGAAATAAATGCTTATTAGGTAGTGTTATGCCTAATGTGAATCAATCTGCAAAGCAACGCCCGTTTCCAAACCAGCGGAGAGATCGAAAGCAACCGCCGTGGAAAGGTAAACAAACATCTCGGCAAGGGCCACCTCACCGAAGCGGCTCGTTTCGTTTCTGCCGTAGCGCTTCATTTATAACAACGTTTCGAGAAAACTAATCGCATGTGTTCACGCACGACATATGAGAGCAAATGTTAATCGTATCGGTAAAAATGAGCACGTTGTGACGAGCTCGCGGTTGACAGCGAACGACTACTACTCAGAGGGTCGGCAGCTAGGCCTACCCTCGTAGTCGTCACTGACTGGGGGTTGTTGTTATGTGCTAGTCCCTCGCTAAGGTATCGGCAGTGTTTTTCTGTGTTGTATGACCAAGCCAGGCTGTCAAAAATGTTTATTTTGTACTAACTGACGAGGATACGATGTCTTACGAGCGTGTACGCGGACGCGCTTCGTGAGGGCGGAGCTTACGCGCAGATCTCTCGTCTTGGCCCGCCGAGGCGACCGAGGCATTTGCCGGTGTCGATGGAATCGCGTCGAAAATATTGCTTATGATTTGTTTGTGACATGAAATTAATTCTCATTGAGTAATGTTACGCCTAAAGTGAACCAATCTGCAAAGCAGCGCCCATTTCCAAAGCACCGAGAGATCGGAAGCGGCCGCGGCGCGAACGTAAACAAACATCGGCAGGGGCTGCTTCACCGAAGCGGCTCGCTTCGTTTTTACCATTGCGCTTCGCATCTATTTCGAGAAAACTAATCGTATGCGTTGACATACGACGTATGAGTACAAATGTTAATTGTGTTGGCAAAAACGAGCCCTTCGTGGCGAGCTGGCGGTTGATTGCGAACGACGACGGCTACGTCGTCGGCAGCTAGGCCTACCCTCGAACTCGTCGCTGACGGTGGGCTGTCGTGTCGGGTTTGTCGCTCGCGAAGGCATAGTTTTATCGGCAATGTTTTTCGGCACTGTTATGCAACCAAGTAAGCCTGGTACGAAGATTTATTTTGCACTTAGCGACAGGGATGCGATGTTTTACGAGCGTGTATGCCAACGCGCCTGATGTGGCGGAGCCTACTCGCCGATCGCTCGTCGCCCTGTGTGTGTTGAAGCGTCGGAAGCCGGACGCCGGACCGTGCGACGTCGGACGTCGGATCGCATGCAAAATCGGAGCATGTGTTCAGCCCTTAACAGTGATGCCCCACACAGCACAAGAGCGACTGTCTCTGTCTCACTGTACTATGTACTTCCTTTCTTTCCCTTTTCTACCTATCTTTCAACTTTCCTCTGCCCTTATCCCCTGTTCAACGTAGCTTACCAGTTGTCGTGTACCTCCCTGCCTTCCCACTCGGCTATTTCCTTCCCTCCCTTGTCGTATGGCGTTTAGGTCGTGCTCTTTTGAGGGCCCTAAATGGTTACAGTAATGTATCACTCAATCAATTAAACGAACTAATCAATTAACAAAATACGAAGCCCTGGAACGGTAAACAGTCATGTATTATCGCCTTAACCAGTCACGTGGGCGGCCACGGGATACCAGTGAAGAGCGCGTGGACGCAGGCGAAAAATATGCTGCTTTGCCGCTGATGACGTCAGCAGCGCTTTCGTCTCTTTCACATGACGTGTAAATGCCCTCGGGGAAAGCAAGCAGCTCCCTCGTGTCAACAGCAGCCCGGAAACAATGGTTACTCTCTGGCGAGCGCAAATTTATGTTTAGGATGCTTCACTGAAGATTGTCATTACCTTCACAGGATGATGAGGCTTTGTTTAAGCTGCGCGGATGAACGGTCGGTTGGGTGTCGGCGTGCTTCTGCATGACCACGAATACGCACGTTCGGTAAACAGCTCGCGCTAACAATGAAGGATGAAGTTTGTCACAACATGTCGCTTTCGTCGCCGCTGGCGAAAGCGCGTTGTTGAAACGGTGGAAACACGTGCGCGACCAAAAAAAAAACAAAAAGAAAACAAATAAAAAACGCCAAAATGTATCCCCTCGGAGTTTCCGTTTGTAACATGACGCGATGCAAATGGAAACATGTGCGTGTTCTAATGCAATCAGCAGTGTCGCCTGCATTCGAAAACACATCGTATATATAATATATAGGAGCGCCTAGTTTTCTGGTACCTAGAGTTAGTAAACAACGGGCTGCCTTACGGCCGTGGTGTAAGCCCAACGCCTAAATGTTACACATCTCGTTTTCGCTTTTTTTTTAATAATAATTAAACTTAGTCGATAGTTCGAGAGTTGAAATACAACATGGGCCTGCCACAGCCGTAATGGGCATAAAGGGCAGATTTATACAAGCAGCATTTACAGAAGTTAATATTGTGAACAGCAACAAAAAAAAAAAAAACGGGGGGTGTGTTCTTCCTTTCTGTGTGTTGAATTTAAACGGGCGCGCATAAAGCAATAATAATAATAATAATATATAATAATAATAATAATAATATAATAATAATAATAATAAAATAATAATAATAATATATAATAATAATAATAATAATAATAATAAAATCAAGTACTAATGCAGATTGCGTCACTTAAGCTTACGTGTAGGATCACGTAACATAAATGAGCGAAATTGCAATTATACAGTAGTTCAAAATCATGAGCTAATTAATTTCGATCACAATACTCCGAAATCCCTTGATGTAATAATTGTTCGTTGGAGAATAATTCGACCAATCGTTATTGGACATATCCTTAGCGAAGCTTGCTGGCCAATAGAACCCTTACGAACTAAAAGTTTTGTATCTTAGGACCCAGATCATGTTATACCATCTGGGGTTCTTTATGTGCCCTAAATAAATGTATACGAGCGTTCTTGGTTTATATTTCTCTCCTTTCTTTTTCTTTTGCAATCCGTTCTTATTAATATATCGTGGCAGTCGTGGCAGTCTTGAATCCAAAGGGTGACTTAGCGCCTAGTAGTCCAATGCCATAGTCACAAATTCACCTGGTACGTAGTAGTTTTGTTTAAAGCCACGAATTCTTTATAAGGCAACTGCCCTAGCCACGTCGTATTCATTATGGCCGGGCTAATTCATGTGTATGTAACGTAAAAAAATAAAAGTGCTCAGATGAGCACATTGTGCAATCTAAGAATATGCTGTTGAACTCGCATCCCGTAAGTGCGCCAATTTTCGTGTTAGCTCCTCTTCGCTGAGAGCCATTGCTGTTCCTTAAACGCAACAGCCTTGACATGTAAATAACCAAACCCTTACAGTGCCTGTGCATTAAAGAAATGAATCACTCAAAAAAGACCAATGTTCGTCGGTTGTTTTTCCAATACAGTCATTCATGCCAACGACGCAGGATTGTCACGTAGCTCATCCAGCTGGGGCTTCTGTGGATGCGATGTTCACGCCAATAGCAGCATATTGACATAATAAGGAGGGGCCGAGTTCACAAAACTTCTTTCTTAAGTGCTCTTTGCCATTGGTCGGTCGGCTTTTGCAATGATATTTCCGGCATCAGGATTGGCTGAAATTTTCACTTACGAACTTTTTTATCGTAAGTTGTCTATGTGAATACGGGCCAGGGGTCGAATTCACAGAACTTCTCTTTCGTAAGTGGTTTTTGCCATTGGCCGGTCGGCTTTGATAATTTTATGTCGAGCTTCAGATTGGCCGTACTTATTTTGTCGTAAGTTGTTTTATGAATAAGGGCCCACATTTGTTTCTGGAACAGTAACTCCTTCGGAGTCGGCGTGCTTCCTGAGTGGGCGGTGTGTCACTGTGCTGGACACTGTAAGTGTCACTTATAAAACAGCCAATTTGAGGTCTGCATAGGTAGAACGTACCAGATTGTAGTTCACATAACGGGTGCTTACGAAAGCCAGCAAACAAGCGATGGCAGCACTGTTGAAATGAAGTGTGTGTGGGCGACTCTTGACATGCCAGTGTGCCTGGCAGCGTACGCGACGACGTCCGGTGTGCTATCTCGACGCCTCTGCATGACCACGAATACGCAGTTCGGTAAACAGCTCGCGCTAACAATGAAGGATGAAGTTTGTCACAACATGTCGCTTTCGTCGCCGCTGGCGAAAGCGTTGTTGAAACGGTGGAAAAACACGTGCGCGACCAAAAAACAAAACAAAAAGAAAAACAAATAAAAAACGCCAAAATGTATCCCTCGGAGTTTCCGTTTGTAACATGACGCGATGCAAATGGAAACATGTGCGTGTTCTAATGCAATCAGCAGTGTCGCCTGCATTCGAAAACACATCCGTATATATAATATATAGGAGCGCCTAGTTTTCTGGTACCTAGAGTAGTAAACAACGGGCTGCCTTACGGCCGTGGTGTAAGCCCAACGCCTAAATTGTTACACATCTCGTTTTCGCTTTTTTTTAATAATAATTAAACTTAGTCGATAGTTCGAGAGTTGAAATACAACATGGGCCTGCCACAGCCGTAATGGGCATAAAGGGCAGATTTATACAAGCAGCATTTACAGAAGTTAATATTGTGAACAGCAACAAAAAAAAAAACGGCGGGTGTGTTCTTCCTTTCTGTGTGTTGAATTTAGACGGGCGCGCATAAAGCAAATAATAATAATAATAATAATAATAATAATAATAATAATAATACTATAATAATATAATATAATATAATAATAAAATCAAGAAAAAAAGAAGTACTAATGCAGATGCGTCACTTAAGCTTACGTGTAGGATCACGTAACATAAATGAGCAAAATTGCAATTATCAGTAGTTCAAAATCATGAGCTAATTAATTTCGATCACAATACTCCGAATCCCTTGATGTAATAATTGTGGTTGGAGAATAATTCGACCAATCGTTATTGGACATATCCTTAGCGAAGCTTGCTGGCCAATAGAACCCTTACGAACTAAAAGTTTTGTATCTTAGGACCCAGATCATCTTATACCATCGGGGTTCTTTATGTGCCCTATATAACTGTATACGAGCGTTCTTGGTTTTATTTCTCTCCTTTCCTTTTCTTTTGCAATCCGTTCTTATTAATATATCGTGGCAGTCGTGGCAGTCTTGAATCCAAAGGGTGACTTAGCGCCTAGTAGTCCAATGCCATAGTCACAAATTCAACCTGGTAGTAGTAGTTTTGTTCAAGCACGAATTCTTATAAGGCAACTGCCCTAGCCACGTCGTATTCCATTATCGCAGAGTACGACTTTTTATCAATCCGCATAGGAAGAACGTTGATAAGCAACAACTACGGAAACGAATGTTCACTTCCGGACGTGAGATATGTACAAATTAATTACGCTGGTATAAAAACAACGCGCTAAATTTTACTGACAGAAGAGATCAAAAGACGCAACAAAGAATGAAAGATAGGCGCTGCCATTGGCATAAATTTTCCGTAATATATCGACATGACGTCCTCACTTTCGAGAGCTTTTGAGCTCGCAAAGCTTATTTTTTGTTAGCTGTGCTTTGCGTAAGAATACAAAGGTAACAGGGAATGTTTTGAGAAGTTACGCTTAGTCAAAACGGCCAGAATTCATAGAGCATATACAATAAATTGGCACATAGGATTGTCTCTTTCATAATACACTTCCCTCTACTCAATGCCATTGCGATTTTAGAGCCGGCTCTCTGAAAAACTCTAAATAAGGGCCTTCAAACAATAGTACATTATTTTAGCCATTTCTCAACACCGTCTTCGCGTCGCTTCCGCATTTATGTTTGCGTAAGGTCTGGGTATTCTCGGAAGGGAAACAGTGCAGTCTTCTAGTGACTCGTATATGGCTATTTGTGTTATACAGTCATTCTCGCGCTTTCAACACAAGCGCACATACGAGAGCTCTGGCATATAGGGGAATCTAAAAATAGCTATTGCGATCTTCATGCGTCCCTCTTGTCTCCGAATTGCAATATGGGCGATATGGTGATATAAAGAAATGTTACATATAGAGTTCGGTAATATGTATTCAAGCTTCGCACCCCTGCAGAAGAAAAAAAAAAGAGGTCAGAGTGTCTGTGTGCGGAAAACATTTGTGCAGCTCAAATCTTTTGCGCCTTTTACAAATCGCATTTTCTGTAAATATATGGTACTTCATGGACCAAAGAAGACCACGATGATTTCTGCGGTTCTACGTCCCAAAACCAGCCATGATTATGAGAGACGCCGTAGTGGAGCGCCCCAGAAATTGTGCCTTAACATTTCGCCTGCAGCGCTCTACGATGCGGTAAAACGCAGTTTGTGCGACTTCTGATCGAGTCAATTTCACAAAAAACCCCATAACTATAGTCTTACCTTTTTTGGCGTTTTGGGCAAAATATTCAGAGACCGTAATTTTATTCAGGAAGGCGCCCAATAAGTAGAGGAATGCTCTACGATGCGGGAAAACGCATTTTGTGCGACTTCTGATCGAGTCAAAATTTCGCAAAAAACCCAAGGCTATATAGTCTTACCCATTTTGGCATTTTGGGCAAGATTTGAGAGACCGTATTTTTATTCAGGAAGGTGCGCAATAAGTAGAGGAATGCTCTACTACCAGTAGCGCACCCGGGATCTCTACCAGGGGGGGGTTCAATTTTTCACGAAGGGCCGGCATGCCATTACACAGTTGTTGCGTGTGTAAAAAAAGTAAATAAAATGCCAAATAATAGTAACATCAATGATGATGATTATTTTTATTATTTTTTTTCGGCATTTTGCAGAGACATTAGCGCCACATTCTTCTAGGACATAGGAGCAGTTACGGAGTGGGATGGGGTTAGGTCGGCCTCAGGAGGGGGGGGTTACAACACCCGAAACCCCCCCGTCGGTGCGCCACTGTGCTCTACGATGCGGTAAAACGCATTTTGTGCGACTTCTGATCGAGTCAAAATTTCACAAAAAACCAATACTATAGTCTTATCTATTTTGGCATTTGGGAAAAATTTTGAGAGACCGTATTTTTATTCAGGAAGGCGCGCATTAAGTAGAGGAATGCTCTATGATGCGGCCAAACGTATTTAGAGCGACTTCTGATCGAGTCAAAATTTCACAAAAAAACCAATACTATATTCTTACCTCTTTTGGCATTTTTGGCAAGATTTTGAGAGACCGTATTTTATTCAGGAAGGCGCGCAATAAGTAGAGGAATGCTCTACGATGCGGTAAAACGCATTTTGT
>CM023483.1:18969143-18990869 GCA_013339685.2 Hyalomma asiaticum | reverse complement strand
TCCTCAAAGTATGCTTGTCATTTTTTAGGGGCGAAGCTGCTTAGGGTGTGGATCGTTCCCTCCTCTGTAGTAGTAGTAGTAGTAGTATGTATGTAGCCACATAGCGCCGCCGGGAGGCTCGCGCTCGAGAGCTCGCGCGCCGGGAGGCTCGCGCTCGCCCTCGGCGCGTGCCTCCCGGCGCGCGAGCTTTCTCACTCTTCCATCTGCTGTCTTGTGAGAGAGAGACAGAGAGAGAGAGAGAGAGCGAAAGGCGCGCGTTGACTATGGCGGCGGTCGCATTTTCGATGGAGGCGAAAATGCCAGAGGCCCGTGTACTGTGCGTTGTCAGTGCACGTTAAAGAACCCCAGGTGGTCTAAATTTCCGGAGTCCTCCACTACGGCCTTTCTCTCCTCTCTATCTCTTTCACTCCCTTTCCCCTACCCCTACGGACGCTTAGCCGTGCTCCCTACATGGCCTGCAGAAATTAGCGTCCTTCCTAACCGAACCACAATCAATCAATCAATCAATCAAACGCTCTTTCTTCGATGAACGATCTACTAGCTCGCAAAGAAGGAGAACGCGACCTCACCCGCGAGAGACAACGTTGGCGCAGGCAGCGTCTCCTAGCGAGTTTCTTGATTGAGAAATACCGACTGCTCGCGCTGGAGAACCGTTCACCGGCCACCCATTTATATATATATATATATATCACTTGTGCGTAGTTGAACCATAAGGATTCGTAGCGTGCGCGTTAACTGAAATAATCTGGAACTCGGCACGATCTACGATGAACCTCCGGAGCTTAGCCCACTCATCATCATTCACTCCGTGGATATGCTGTGAAATTTTTTTTTCACATATGCTGTTTACTTCGCGCATCAATTGCGAATACGTACACAAGTTCCTTCTCCCTAACGTGAGTTCCGCTTTATTGCGGAAACACGACCAACAAACTTTCTTGGTAATAAGAGGGCACGCACTCTATAAATACACCACGTACATAATCACACTTGCAAGGAGTTACTTGTAAAACATGGAACTGAGCTGGGCACGGAAGCTAATTTTATGCAAAAGCCTTGATCTCCTCTACGTGCTCTAAACGCTTTAAGCAAGAGTAATGGACTAATGTTACGGTAACCTGAGGACCTCAAAGAAAGTGAACTGTTACAGTCTCAGCTACCTCAACAGAAGGGTAAACCCACTATGATTCAAGATTTTCGGAGCGGTCAACAAAGTATTAAGTTCAAAGGACACAAGGCGAATCATATAAACTAAATTTGTTAAGTACCGTAACCCAATGTCACGCGCCGTCCACGCAAACAACGTATTATCTATGCACATAATAGACATGTGATCACTTAGGCGATGGCCTATAGTAACGTGGCTCGGCTGCTGGTCCGTAAGGCGCTGTTTCGATCCCGGCCGCAGCGGTTGCATTTCGCTGGAGGCGGAATGTTGGAGGCCAGTGCGCTTACAGATAAAAACCCCAACTGATTGAAATTTCTGGAGCCTGCCAGTAAGCCTTGCCACATAATCACTTATTATAAGCAATGCTCTAAACTATCTCAGTGCTTTTAATTAAAATGTTCATTGAATGTGAACTTTCCGTTAAGAATGATCCTTGCTAGCAACCTTCTGCATCTACGTGCTTGAAGTGAAATAAAGTGCCGGATGGACCACAGGAATAAAATTAAGTTATATGAGCCCAGGCAATAAAACAAAAAGAAAGCTAATATCTTAAAAGTAACAAAGAATACATCCTCTTACAGCTGCTTGGCTGGGAAATCCTGCTGACGGGATGAGGTCTTGGTGAGAGTTCATTAAGGGACGGACGCGAACCGTAAGCGCAAGTAAAGAAACGCACTAATGATCAAGAAGGAATGAGCTATAGCAGCATAAGCGGGTTTTCTTCCTTTTGCGATTAAGATAAATCAAGCCACGACCTCTATTTTCTTTCTTCTCTTTTTTTAAGTTATCTTTCCTAATGAAACGGCATTCAGCTAGCGTCCGTTAATGACATCGCGGTTTGTGCTTTGTGCTTTCATTTTTCCTGTACAAATTCGTGGAAACGATTCCGCAACTTGCTTTCACCCATTACGCCTGCTTGCGAGTTTTACGTTTACAAAGATTGCTTTCGAGGAGGTAACTTTTAGGCCAAGTCCTTTTAGACGCGAAAAAAAAACGAACGGAAAGGCATCGTTATGAGAGTCATTTAATTATTAATGACCGACGCTAATAGGGAAGGGGAACGGTTGTCAAGGATCGCTCAGAGAGAAGTTGTTAGTGAATGCAGCCATCTCATCCGCAACACTTTCACGCTGCTCAAGGACGAGTGTGAGACAGTGACAGTGATTCAATATCCAGCCATGCCTTGACCCAAATATTTTTGTTGTGAAAGAAATTACGAGTACGTGTACACTAACAGCAGTTACTTCCCACCCCCTTCATTTCCGCCAGTACCACGTTCAGCAAGCGGAACTTCTTTCCCATGTGCGGTTAGTGTCGCTTAGTGCAAATGAAGCAAAGTTGGCGAGTACGGTTAGAGCTAGGAGGTCTACAGATATGTACTAGACAGGCAATGCATTTCAGTGCAAAAATTTAAATGTCGCGGGTACACATCATCAGGGTCCGCTAAATAAGTTCCAAAGAAGCTCAAACCATATTGTGTTGTTGTTTTTTCGTGGATTAATGTTTATAACGCGGAGAAGAATTTGATTCAGGCAAGAAAACCTGAACACACTTAAATTAACTGTATATATACATTTTAATATTAGTACTTGTTTGAAATAAATTCTGACATATAGTGAACACGACGTATAACATATACATGTACACGATTATGATACTTCGCGCAAAATAATGGCAGTGAGTGTCAGTGAATTATATATGCATGAGAGAGGTGGAGGAGGAAGGAAAAAAGGAAAGACAGGGAGGTTAGCCAGTTATGAGACCGGCTGGCTACCCTGTCTAGGGGAAAAGGGGTAACGGCAATGAAAGATGCAACAACGCGTTCAGGGCTTTCTGTGTAGACGATGGTCCCGGCCGGTGTCCCAAAACTCGTTCCTCCGACAAAGGGCGGCTGTCAAGTCTGTCTACAGTATACTGTCGTAAGACTCACTTGAGCTCTTCTACGAGTTTACGGGAAGCTAACAGGTATCCTTACACGCATTTGAGCACGAGAGCTCGGTATCAGGAGCTTTAAGCGTTAACGATTGACCACCCCGTCAAAATGCTTCGCTCGCAGCTGTCTTCTGAGCGCTTCATAGGAAGTGATAGTGGACTCCAGCCACCTTTACAATGCCCTCCTCGGAGGGAAAACGTGGGGTACGTCAGTGAACGCCATGTTGCACCTATACAGGACGCTCTTTCTCGGATACTTGAGATACAGCTTACCGGTGCTGACTGACACCTGTAAAGGCAACCTACGCACACTCGAGAGCGCTCAGGGCCAGGCACTCAAAATCTGCCTCGGATTGCCACGCTGCACCTCAACAGCGGATACTATAGCAATGGCCAAAGACCTTCCTTCCACCACTCACATCACTTTGGAGGTGCTTAGGACACACATTCGACACCTTGCTCGTGCTCCTGCCCACCACCTCGCCTCGCTTCCAGAAGACCGGCTCGGTGCCTCTTTTTGTAACAGGCTATCGGCATACCACGAGTGCCTCGCAAAGAGTTATACTCCTGCTGAGAGACTTCCGACGCCTCCTTGGTGTTTGGCCCGTCCAAAGGTCCGGCTGACAGTGCCAGGGATTCGGACGAAAGCGGAACTCTCACCGCCGGCTTTAAAGCAGCTGTTTCTGCTACTGCTACATGAGGACTACAGGAATCATCTTCAGCTTTACACTGATGGCTCAACAGTAGCAGGCAGATCTGCAGGAGCTGTAACCTTCCCTGCCAAGGCAGTAGATGTACTGTTCAAGACATCTCATGGCACAACATCGACTGCCGTGGAGCTTGAGGCACTACGCACCGCACTTTGCGTGATCGATGGGAGCCACCACAGAAATGGGCCATCTTTACAGATTCTAAGTCAGCCTTTCAGTGCCTTTTATCGGCCTTACGTAGCGGGCCGCAAGACCAATTAGTGCTTCAAACACGACAGCTCTATCACCAATTAACCGACAAAGGCCATGACATCACGTTTCAGTGGCTACCAGGCCACTCTGGAATAATCGGCAACGAGCACGCAGATAATGCTGCGAAACATGCTCATGAAATTGGAGTGCTGCAAGCCGTCCCACTGTCAAGAACGGATGCAGTAAGAAAACTTCGCTCGCTTGCGCGTGATATGACTATAGCGCAGTGTAACACTCCTGGTCTTCTACATACCCGTCTACACCGCCTCGACCCATCACTACAACTTCGAGTTCCGCGTGGGCTTACCCGCTGTGAAACGACCGTACTTTGCCGCCTGTGGCTAGGCACGTCATTCACAAGAAGTTTCGGCTATCGCATTGGACTGGAAGACAGTGCTGCCTGTGTTCACTGCGGCAACGAGGAAACAATTGTACACGTCCTCTGCGATTGCTCTAGGTACTGCTCCCAGCGACAGTCTCTTGCCGCAGAATTGTCACGCCTTGATGGTCGACCGCTGTCTGAGCAAACCATATTGGAATGCCGGAACGATAGTGTCTCGCAGCAGAAAGCCACGAAGGCTGTGCTCAAGTTTTTGCGCGCAACGGGCCTCATGAACCGTCTCTGACACATGCCGAACTTGTGTGTGTGCGCGATTTGACCTCTCTCTTTCTCCCTTATTCTTTTCTTCCATTCCTTTCTGTCTCCCTTCACCCCTTTCCCAGGGCAGGGTAGCAAACTGGATATTTTCCTTCCGGTTAACCTCCCTGCCTTCCGCCTATCGTCTCTCTCTCTCTTTCTCTTACAGTGCCCGGAGGATATCCCGCTATATTCTTATACAAAGCTAGCTACCGTGGCATGGACGGTCGGTCCAACAACACACCAAATTGTAGCTCACGCTACAGAGAAGTTTGAAGTTTCAGACGTAGTTATGAGTGCTGAATTTAGCTTTCGCAGTACCGTATACGTTCAAGAAGGCAACACATTCCGAACACATCACTTCAGGAAGTCAACAATGTACCAAATAGTAGGCGGTAGCGGGTCGCGTGCGTGATTGCAGACTTGCGAATGTGTAGCTGCGCAAACGCTATGTGGACGTTCGCAGTTGTAACCGCAGAGGGGGGCGTACATCGCCGGAGCAAATAAATGCACACTATGCCTGAGTGCGCACTTCGAAGAAATAGCCAGTGTTTGCTATGGAAAAATCATTTGAACAGCCTACGATTACGCTCGTCCTTTCCGTGCAACGCATTGCGTTCAATGCTTCTGAAATGCATAGATGACACGAACAGAGCAGTTGTGGTACACCTGTAGGAAGTTGAGCAGAATGAGCAATTGCAATTGTTTTCGCAGCGATCGACCCAGTCTTGTCTTAAGCCCACTACATTATAACGACTACGTGAAGGCGAACCTGTGATAAAGTGTAGAAAAATGTTTAGCTCGAAGCATCGGGAAACTTACCTAACTTTTGTTTTCATTCGAAGTGGGTCTCGTTGCGTACGACAACGGGAACACCATCGAGACCTGCATCTCCATAACAAGATTCGCTCGAATAAAGCCTTTAACATCCCTAGCTTCTTCGCCTGCGTGAATCATTCGTTAAATATAAAAAGGCAGTGGTACTGTCGTGCTGTTATACGCTCATTTGTGAACACTTGTTCTATGCCCTGCCAGCAATTCATGAAATAATCCATGGGGATCCTTACTTTTCGCTTAGGAGACGCGAAGAGGAAAGCCAAAACCTTGGGTAGTCGAAACCGAGACGTAAGGGTTTGCATCCGTAACATTCGGCAGGCAAGCACGCGTGGCTCAAAGCCGAATATCCAAATGCGGTTATGAGCCTCACGTTTTTTTTTATTATTATCGTTACGCGTGACGTAAACGGAGAGTATGTGAAATTATTGATGCGCATGACCTAGAAGTCCCGTATTCATACATCCGTAGGCCGACAAGTCAACTTTGGTATGTAGCAATATATCAAGTTAAACGAGACACGAGAATTCGGTTTATTGTACCATAATTTTGTACCATGTTCCTTGCCACTTTTTTTTATGTAACCTTCGCATGAGACATACAAGACTTTCGCCTTAATGTTATACGTGCGAAGATCATACGGCACCGCTGTATCCGGCGCCCTTTCCCAGACCCTTACGGACGCTTAGCCGTGCTCACCACATGGGCTGCATAAATTAGCGTCCTTTTCTAACTGAACCACGATGATCATCATCAGAAGACATTGCAGTCGTGCGCTTGAAGTGATGGCTCCCGCAGCTTTCCATCCGCGCAACTCTGATGCTACCCTAGTTTCACGTGCTATTTATTGTCGAGTCCGTTGTTCACACTGAGTTTGATAGCATTGTAACACATTCCGAGCGTTTCGGTCGCCACATCAAGTCATCGAACACCCTTCTTCTATGTTTTCCCGAAACCGATGGTTCTTGTCACTTTGACTTTAGGAGACTGTGTGGAAAATTGTAGACTGTATTAACCGACATGTTTCGCACGTCACGGCGTGTCGCCCGCTACTGCCGCAACCACACGGCCCTCGACACCTCCCACGCCGACCGACCGGAGCCGTTCTGACGGTTATGCTCACTGTTATTCGTTCCTGTTGAGTCTCACGCCACCAACAGTTCTGCTGTAAACACGGGGCGCAGTCTCCCGCCGTCTCCGTGTAAACAACCTCCGCAAAAGCAACCGCGTCGTCCACCGTCGCCTTCAACGCTACCACGTCGCCTACCGCCCGCTGTAGATTTCGGCCACACCCTTTTGAGAAACCGAGAAATGGAGCCACCAAAGGCGGTGCTGCGTTTACTGTACAGCAGAAAAGGGTCTCTCTGTGTCTACAAGAAGTGTAATTGACGTTAAACAGCGTAAGTACGGGAACTCACGTTATAATGGCTCCCAAGGCATTATGGCGTGATGGGCAGCAAACGTATACCGGAGTGGCTGCTCCGTGCTCGTAAAGAAGACCGCTCGCGTTCTCAAGAGCAAGTATTGCAGCGAACGTCGAGTACACGTGAAAGGTGGCGCAAAGTTTTCAACGAGACGCATCGAGTTTCGGGTGTAGTCGCATTCATTGACCCTTCGTCCCTGTGTTGTTATCTGCCTGTCTTTATCGTGTGTGTGTTTTGTGTAGATTTGCTGCAGGTCAAGACGAGGTAGGCTCCTTACTGAGCTACAAAAGTGATCATTTCTATCAATTGTGGGCCCAACGTTGGAAACGTTCCGTATTAACATCAAGTTGACGCTGTACCGCCACCTTGGTACAGGTTCATATACCGCAAGCTGATTCTCTCAGAATAGTGAGAGAACAAATAATGTAATAATCCTTGGAACCGCTATTCTAACGAACCCCTTGTGGCATAGCTTAACTGCAAGGTGTTTTCGAAGCTCCAGGTCGCGGGATCGAATCCCGGTCCCGGTGGCCGGGTTTAGATGGAGGCGTAATGTAACAAAGGCCTCTATACTTAGGCATAGGTGCACGTTAAAATAGCGCGGTTGATCAAAATTACTTTGGAGCCTTTCGGCTATGGGGCGTACCGCATAATCATACCTGGTTTCGGCATGTAAAACCCGATCAATTATTGTGTTGTATTCCAATGAAAACAGCCTTGCAGGTATTTAACATTAGCCCTAGCACTATGAAAAGGCGGAACGGCGCAGAATTACCGCGGTTACCATTTCTTACGAACACGTTCGTACGAATAATCAACAGATGTTAAAAATGCAAGACGCAGGTAATATCCGAATAGTGAGTGAGACTAGGGAGTTGTTTTCCTTAGGTGTGAATGTCTCTACCCATATCTCATGAAAGACGTTACTTCGGATGTTCACCTGGAGAGGCATAAAATAAAAGAAAATAAAAACTGAAGATCGGAAGTTTCAAAACATACTCTGAAACCTTCGTACGCCCAACAAATAATCCGTATCATGCCTGAAATGAATTTACACAAAACGGAGAGAACGAATCCGCAATGTGTGGTAAATGTAATTCGGTCTTGCTGCCGCTTTTTATTTCCTCTGATTAGGCTGTCGTGTACATATGCGTAAAGGAGTTCAGCCTATAGCATTCAGGGAACGAGGAAGAGAAGAGATATTGTTTTGAAAATCAAATTGACCCTTACTTCATTCGGCAGTGGCCTCATTACCGACGAATACGGACTGACACATTTGCTTTTCAGAAGCTCACTGAGAGACGCGGTGAACCATATGGGCGAAGGCCGGATTACATTTCTTACAATAAATAAGCGCACAAGCGCCCTTCTTGCAGCTGCACAGTCATTTATCAATTAGATGTCCATTCACTTGCCTGTTCTTTCGCAGTCGTCACCGAAGCGAAAGGATTCGACGGATTAAATTTGAGAAATTGAAAGATCGCTGGACTGGGAAATTGGATATAATGTGATTCCGTGAGGAATCTATCTATCTATCTATCTATCTATCTATCTATCTATCTATCTATCTATCTATCTATCTATCTATCTGTCTATCTATCTATCCTTCCTTCCTTCCTTTCCCGTGAGGTGGTAGATTCGTATGGTGCAGGTAAGTCCAAATCTCGCAAGCATGATTATGTGGTCTAGAGAAGGGGTTGGAGGCAGGGTTTAAACCCCAGCACCGGTAACAAATTTATTTTGCTCCATCGCACCCTCAATAAAGGCGCCCTCAATGCATTATTTGAATTAGTATCTCCAGCATTACTCTAGCACGCCCTCAATGCATTAGTTTCAATAGTTTCTTCAGCCACTTCATGGAGGGCGCCAGCAATTCAACTTTCTAGAGTTACTGTATATGCTCCCTACGGGTTCCCCAAGGGGAACATATACAAACTCTAAACTTTTCTGGGCGCGACTGGTTTTGGCGTGACGACCGCAACCACTACGCTCACTACAAATAAAATGATGAAACCTTGAATAAGAATTCACTCAAATGAACACAGCTACTTCTATGACTGTACCGCACATAAAAAAACTTGAAAACATATATAACCGATCGTGAGTAGTTGGGAACGGCGGAGGGTAAATTCCCTAGCCGCCTGCGGCTCCATAACCGTACAGCCAAACGGCTCTTCTGGGGGCGCATCTGCACTGACGAAAAGACTCTCTGACTTATGGGTCAGTGCAACTATATCAAAGCACTCAGGGACGGTGGCCCTCGCGGCGGGCATATTTCCTATGTTTATTTACTCGGCTGGAAATTTGCGGCTTCCTTCTCCGAGACACCAGCGTCACTCCGGGCGACACGTGGAGTCCTCCAGTTGAGATAGCCGTTCACGTGTCGGCTTTCCTTACCGGTGTCTGACTGGGTTATCATCCTCCGCATCGCCCAGATAAACTAGATGGGTGGTGAGGCCGCAATCGCTAGAACCACGTATGCTATTGCTGGGTGCGCTTTCAGAATGTGCTTACGTAAGGGCTCACTGAGAGGATTAGCTGCACCATCAAGGAGACTTGAGAATTGTTTGTAGTTGCTGTCATATGATTGTGCACGTATTTTTCTTGTAGTTGGTGGTACTTGACAACACGTGTAAGTTTAAACTGATAGAAAACTTGCGATGAATGGAGGAGGGCATTTTTGTACAAAACAACGAAAATATCCCTCGTAGCAATACCCTGTTCCATTTAACAATAAAGTTATATTGTTGCATTCACTCGCTGCTTAAAACATTTTATTAACACAAACTTCAAACATGCCTTGATATGCTAAGATCATCGAGCCTCACGCAAGAAGAGAAGCTCAGGGGAAGATGGAGGCTTGAACCGCGGTTAACAGATAGCTAAATCGATGTACAACAGAGAATGTCGCATGAGCCAACGTTTCTACAAGTGGACTTGTCTTCGTCAGCAAGTCGCCATCCTGACGAAGACAAGTCCATGGGAATGTTCACTGTGCCGCGGGAGTGTTGACTGTGCGCACGGTTCAAACAGCGCAGGCCACATTATTATAACCCCGTTCTCATGTTTCCCTCTATTATGGTAAGTTGTTTTCTTCTTTCATCGCATGTTTTCTTTTTCGCGGGCTAACAATGAATGAATGAATAATCAGTCAGCTCAGGTGAAGCATCGCTGAGCACCATAGCGTAAGCTCAGCGAAGTCAGGCTAACCCATTCAAAGCGCTCATTGAGTTCAACCGGTTCAACGACCATCCTTGCTTGAACAAAAGAACTCTACGCGATCGACAGGGTGCAAGCCTTACTCCGCTTCTTGCGATCCATCGACCTTTGTGAACAAAGGCAACGCGCTTCCTTTTTGGTTGTTTTTGAGGGAAACGCACAAGCCCTCCGATTGAAATTGACGGTGTTGCGTGTCATAGCGGGCTCCGGAGGAGAAAGGTGCGTGGAGATGCACAGAATCGCTCTCCAGGGAAAAATCGCCAAGCACGCCGCAACCCAACATTATTTCTAGAAGAACGCCTAGGTAGCGTTAAGCGAAGCAGGGAAGTAGAAAGACGAAACGAAGAGACTTCGCTTGGGAGAGAGGCGTGAGCCACGATTGATAAGGCGGATGATAACGAATAAGGTGTGCGTTTAGCATTGAAAGAGATATGTATACATACAACACACGTGTCAAAAAGGCATACGTGAATAAATGCATCTTTTTTTTTTTTTTTTTTGCCCTGCCACGGTGGTCTAGTGGCTATGGTACTCGGCTGCTGACGCAGAGGTCGAGGGATCGATTGCCGGCAGCGGCGGCTGCACTTCGATGGAGGCGGAATGTTGAGGCCCGTGTGCTGTGCGATGTCAGTGCATGTTAAAGAACTCCAGGTAGTCGAAATTTCCGGAGCCCTCCACTACGGTGTCTCTCGTAATCAAAGCAGGTTTTGGGACGTTAAACCCCACAAATCAATCAAGAAGTGCATCTTTGGAGATTATCTTGTCTCCGGCCGCCATTCTGTTCAATCTTACGTTTGTGGGCTTGACGCAAGACACTGTGTTGAGCTTCCAAATGGGCCACACGCCGTTCAAGTGTCTCCAAAGCACACTGCCATGCTTAACACGTGACGAAACCGCCAAACTTAGACATAATGAAATCGTGTTTTAAACGTTCGATGCACAGTGCGCAGGAAAGGCTTGCACGTAAGCCACCTTAACATCATAAAATGTCACTGTCATTCCTTCTTCTTTATTTTTTTAAATCTTACTTTCACTTGCTCTCTGTCTGCTTTTTGACTCCCTCTCTCAACCCCAGTACAGGGTAGTAAACGCGACACTTCCATCTGCTCTATCGCCTTGCCATTTCTCTCACTCTCTCGCAGGGTAGCAAACCGGAGACTAATATCTGGTTAACCTCCCTGCCTTTCCCGTTCATCTCTCTCTCTCTCTCTGCCTCGTTATCTTTCTAACTTCAAGAGCCAAATGTGAAAAGAAACATTACATTTCTTACGAAGATATCGGCAAAACACGTAGTAAGTTATCTGTCCTTTATAAAACCCATACTGAAAGAAAAAAAAAGAGAATGGGAGATATCGCATGTTAGCACTGCTCTCAAATCTGTAAACAATCCTCCTGCACTGCGCTTTGGCCCATTGAATTTCGAAACTGTTCGACCTACGCACGGTCGTTCCGTTTCCTATGAGCGCGCTTCACGGAAACCGATATCGGAAAAATCCTCCCACCTATTCAATCACGTCAAAATGTCTCGGCAGTCTTTCACATTCCGTCGCTTCAGAGATACCCACGCGCTTCAAAGCCAACGCGCATTCCCGACAAAAATTTCAAACCGATTCTATTCCAGTCAGTGGTTGAATAGGTGAAAGAAAGACCAGGCCATCGTTTCTATTTCCTTGTGTTCACTGGAGACTGTCACAAACGTATCACCGCTTTACAGGATTCCGCGCTTTCGGCCGCGAGGGCTGCGTGCCATACGCATTCATTCACAATGCTCGAACTCTCTAAAGGTCGCCGTTTCGGTGATAGAGGAGCTTGGCAAGTGGCAGCTGCAGAGATGTAAACAGTATTTTAAAGGAATAAAGCCTTCGATGCTGGTGTGAGTTTGAAAATGTGATTATTCTTGTATTAAGGAAATGGAGGCACGGCGCCATTTCAGACAGTGAAGTAACTTCGTATATTGTCTTTTCTTTTGTTTGTTTGTTTGGAATTCACTAGCGAATAACTTTTTCCCCTTTGCTGCTCCTGTTTTGGAGGCTACGGGCAACTTTAATACTCTACTTGCGCAGTGCGCCATCGGTTCCGACTGTGACGCATCCGTGTGATGGCCGAAGAGAGAAGTGCGTTCATTACGCCGTTTTTATACGGAATTTTCATTTGTTTCCAGCATATCGAACGACGTTCATCTCACCTGCTTCTTTCTTTACTTTGTATTTTACTTCATGGCTCTGAGTTGATGCCGCCGACACCGTTCTTTAGAGATGTCAGAAGCGTATTCGTTTCCACAGAATACATAACAAATATATAGACAAGACGAGCTCTCTAGCATCGAGAAGCCATTGCTGTTTACGTATCCTCTTTCCTTGTGTAATTACGTGGTAACCAACCAGGAGTGATCGTAACTATAATTCGCCTGAAATTTCTTGTTCTTTTCGCTTATAAAAAAGAAGGACAAGATATATATGTTGTGGTGGAAAGCATTCAAGTGCCTGTAAACAAGTGTTTCGGGCTCCGTGTAACCAAGGCCTATTCGAACCTCACGCAGCCGGCTCAAAAATATCGAACTCTGTTCGCACCACTGCCTGTCGGTACTGCAAACAAAAACACCTTGTGCCAGAAATTAGGTGTACAGCGTTGTGGAAAGGCAACATTTCTGACAGATGCTGCAGCCCAGTGGGCCTTCGAGCTATTCACATAAGAAAGCGTTTGACCTTGGTGCTGTGAGGTGGGTGTACGCTTCATCACCAGCAGCTTTACGGAAAGCGGCAATAGTTGGCGTGATGAGTCGGAAAGCTATTGTTTCAGCAACCACTGTCCAGTTTCAGTCAAAAAGACCACCGCACACTAGCCAGCAGTTCAACTCTACGAAGACGCGCGACATCGAAACAATGAAAGTGGCAACTACAAGAATCGTGTACGGCCGTGTCACACCTGATTGATTGATTTGTGGGGTTTTACGTCCCAAAACCACCGTTGATTATGAGAGACGCCGTAGTGGAGGTCTCCGGATATTTCGACCACCTGGGGTTCTTTAACGTGCACTGACAAGGCACAGTACACGGGCCTCGACATTTCGCCTCCATCGAAATGCAGCCGCCGCGGCCGGGATTCGATCCCGCGACCTTTGGATCAGCAGCCGAGTGCCATAGCAACTAGACCACCGTGGCGGGGCCCGTGTCACACCTACGGCCGTATCACACCAAATATAAAAATTTATTTATTTATTTATTCATTCATTCAGAAAATAGGGGCCTCGCCACGCCTATGAAATCTGAGTAAACAGCGCAGCTGGTGCAAGGGTGTCACATGTTCGCCATCGCAGTGATGTAGCAGTGGGATGCAGAGAGTGGGGTGCGGATGTAACAGTGGCTACAACCTCCCTGTCTTTCCTCTTCTTTGCTGGCTCTTTCTCTCTCTCTACAACTAATAACATGCTTTTCTCTTGTTTAGTCCTCGCAAAGTATCCACACCAAATTATGAAGGTATATGTTGACTGCTCCTTGAATGATGTAGTCCGTAGGCCTTAAAATTCAAACAACTGTGTCTCATACCCCCTTCGAGCACAGCAAGTATGGGCCACGCGTTATCGTATCGTCGTTTAACTTAAGGCGCCTGACCAGTATACCATCGATGATTTATTTCTGGTGTTTCACATCCCGAAACCACGCTATGAATATGAGAGACGCTGTAGTGGAGCGCTCCGGGAATTTCGTCTACCTTGGGTTCATTAGCGTGCACTGACATCGCACAGCACACGGGCCCGTGGCGTTTTATCTCCATAGAAATGCAGCCGCCGCGGCCGGCATTGGATACCGCGACCCTCGGATCAGCAGCCGAGTACCATAGCCACTAGACCGCAGTGGCGGCGCCATGACAAGTATATCGCGTTAGTGATGACGAGATCAACCACGTTCATCATGCATTTGCGCCCTGTCATCCCAATTTTAGTGTATACCAAGTGAGTGAGACGATCAGGAAAGCGCCGTCTGCAGAGATAGCGCAGTGGTCGCGGTGCTTCCATCCTGACCGAAAAGAGGCGGCTTCGATACAAGCCGCGGCGATCGCATTTTCGATGTAGGCGAAAGCGCTAGAGACCCGTGCACTGTTCGTTTACAGTGCACGTTAGGAACCTCAGGTGATCAAAATTTCCGGAGCTTTCCACTATGGCGTGCTTCATAATAATATCGCGGTTTTGACACGTAATACCCCAGAAATTATTATCATTACCGCGAGAGAACTGAGGCATAGATAGATAGATAGATAGATAGATAGATAGATAGATAGATAGATAGATAGATAGATAGATAGATAGATAGATAGATAGATAGATAGATAGATAGCGCTTTCGTCCCAGATAGGTAGTAAACATGTCAGTATTTATCAATAAAATTAGGCTGAACTGATTTCAGTTGACGTGGCGGATCAACTGACCTCCCGGAGCTGAGTGTAGTACAACAGACTATCTGTGCAAACATCCGTGTATGATTAAGAGCTGCAGATAGCAAAACGCTATCAGCACTTTTCTAATACGTGTGGTACGCAGAGAATAATGGGTAAAGCAACCGATGGAAACACAATCTGCTATAAATTTTTTGTAAACACTTGTAATATGTCACAGAAGGAAACATGACCGACACATTTACAAGGCGCCTATAGAATCTCCAGCCGGCCTGTTTGAGGCACCTCACTCCCCCGTCACAAAAGCCTCATTTGCGTCGGATTATAAAGGCCAACAACCGCCTTTGTGATTCCTGTCGTACCGAGAAGACGCTGTAAAACATCTATGCGACTGTCCTCAATATGATATCCATAAACATTCACTGGCATCTGCTCTTGCTCACCAGCGACGAATATCAGGCAATGCCTTTCTGTAATGTCGACTACACAAGTATTCCAGCTGAAAGCGCCTAAGGCAGCGCTAAAGTTCTTGAAGACAACAGACTTACACAGGCAGCTGTAAAGGGCTGAACACATGGTCCGATTTTGCATGCGATCCGACGTCCGGCGATGCGATCCGGCAGTCGTACCGGGTGTACCGAGGGTGTTTTCGCTGCACCGGTTTCCTGCTCCGGCCGTCCGGCGAGCATCAAACCGCGCAGATTTTCTCGTCGCCGGACGAAAAAGTCGGACGGCAGCAGCCAATGGCAGCGCGGGAGACGCGTGACGTCGTGCTGCTGGCCGCCCATTGGTTCACTGCTCCGCTCCGATCGCCCTGCCGAGCCGAGGTGACCGAGGCGCCGAGGCTTTCGTCGGTATCGCTGGAATCTCGCGGAAATATTGATTGTGACTTGTTTCTGGCTCGAAATAAATGCTTATTAGGTAGTGTTATGCCTAATGTGAATCAATCTGCAAAGCAACGCCCGTTTCCAAACCAGCGGAGAGATCGAAAGCAACCGCCGTGGAAAGGTAAACAAACATCTCGGCAAGGGCCACCTCACCGAAGCGGCTCGTTTCGTTTCTGCCGTAGCGCTTCATTTATAACAACGTTTCGAGAAAACTAATCGCATGTGTTCACGCACGACATATGAGAGCAAATGTTAATCGTATCGGTAAAAATGAGCACGTTGTGACGAGCTCGCGGTTGACAGCGAACGACTACTACTCAGAGGGTCGGCAGCTAGGCCTACCCTCGTAGTCGTCACTGACTGGGGGTTGTTGTTATGTGCTAGTCCCTCGCTAAGGTATCGGCAGTGTTTTTCTGTGTTGTATGACCAAGCCAGGCTGTCAAAAATGTTTATTTTGTACTAACTGACGAGGATACGATGTCTTACGAGCGTGTACGCGGACGCGCTTCGTGAGGGCGGAGCTTACGCGCAGATCTCTCGTCTTGGCCCGCCGAGGCGACCGAGGCATTTTGCCGGTGTCGATGGAATCGCGTCGAAAATATTGCTTATGATTTGTTTGTGACATGAAATTAATTCTCATTGAGTAATGTTACGCCTAAAGTGAACCATCTGCAAAGCAGCGCCCATTTCCAAAGCACCCGAGAGATCGGAAGCGGCCGCGGCGCGAACGTAAACAAACATCGGCAGGGGCTGCTTCACCGAAGCGGCTCGCTTCGTTTTTACCATTGCGCTTCGCATCTATTTCGAGAAAACTAATCGTATGCGTTGACATACGACGTATGAGTACAAATGTTAATTGTGTTGGCAAAAACGAGCCCTTCGTGGCGAGCTGGCGGTTGATTGCGAACGACGACGGCTACGTCGTCGGCAGCTAGGCCTACCCTCGAACTCGTCGCTGACGGTGGGCTGTCGTGTCGGGTTTGTCGCTCGCGAAGGCATAGTTTTATCGGCAATGTTTTTCGGCACTGTTATGCAACCAAGTAAGCCTGGTACGAAGATTTATTTTGCACTTAGCGACAGGGATGCGATGTTTTACGAGCGTGTATGCCAACGCGCCTGATGTGGGCGGAGCCTACTCGCCGATCGCTCGTCGCCCTGTGTGTGTTGAAGCGTCGGAAGCCGGACGCCGGACCGTGCGACGTCGGACGTCGGATCGCATGCAAAATCGGAGCATGTGTTCAGCCCTTAACAGTGATGCCCCACACAGCACAAGAGCGACTGTCTCTGTCTCACTGTACTATGTACTTCCTTTCTTTCCCTTTTCTACCTATCTTTCAACTTTCCTCTGCCCTTATCCCCTGTTCAACGTAGCTTACCAGTTGTCGTGTACCTCCCTGCCTTTCCCACTCGGCTATTTCCTTCCCTCCCTTGTCATATGGCGTTTAGGTCGTGCTCTTTTGAGGGCCTTAAATGGTTACGGTAATGTATCACTCAATCAAGTAAACGAACTAATCAGTTAACAAAATACGAAGCCCTGGAACGGTAAACAGTCATGTATTATCGCCTTAACCAGTCACGTGGGCGGCCACGGGATACCAGTGAAGAGCGCGTGGACGCAGGCGAAAAATATGCTGCTTTGCCGCTGATGACGTCAGCAGCGCTTTCGTCTTTCACAGTGATGTGTAAATGCCCTCGGGGAAAGCAAGCAGCTCCCTCGTGTCAACAGCAGCCCGGAAACAATGGTTACTCTCTGGCGAGCACAAATTTTATGTTTAGGATGCTTCACTGAAGATTGTCATTACCTTCACAGGATGATGAGGCTTTGTTTAAGCTGCGCGGATGAACGGTCGGTTTGGGTGTCGGCGTGCTTCCTGAGTGGGCGGTGTGTCACTGTGCTGGCACACTGTAAGTGTCACTTATAAAACAGCCAATTTGAGGTCTGCATAGGTAGAACGTACCCAGATTGTAGTTCACATAACGGGTGCTTACGAAAGCCAGCAAACAAGCGATGGCAGCACTGTTGAAATGAAGTTTGTGTGGGCGACTCTTTGACAATGCCAGTGTGCCTGGCAGCGTACGCGACGACGTCCGGTGTGCTATCTCGACGCCTCTGCATGACCACGAATACGCATGTTCGGTAAACAGCTCGCGCTAACAATGAAGGATGAAGTTTGTCACAACATGTCGCTTTCGTCGCCGCTGGCGAAAGCGCGTTGTTGAAACGGTGGAAAACACGTGCGCGACCAAAAAAACAAAAACAAAAAGAAAACAAATAAAAAACGCCAAAATGTATCCCCTCGGAGTTTCCGTTTGTAACATGACGCGATGCAAATGGAAACATGTGCGTGTTCTAATGCAATCAGCAGTGTCGCCTGCATTCGAAAACACATCCGTATATATAATATATAGGAGCGCCTAGTTTTCTGGTACCTAGAGTTAGTAAACAACGGGCTGCCTTACGGCCGTGGTGTAAGCCCAACGCCTAAATTGTTACACATCTCGTTTTCGCTTTTTTTTTAATAATAATTAAACTTAGTCGATAGTTCGAGAGTTGAAATACAACATGGGCCTGCCACAGCCGTAATGGGCATAAAGGGCAGATTTATACAAGCAGCATTTACAGAAGTTAATATTGTGAACAGCAACAAAAAAAAAAAACGGCGGGTGTGTTCTTCCTTTCTGTGTGTTGAATTTAGACGGGCGCGCATAAAGCAATGATAATAATAATAATAATAATAATAATAATAATAATAATAATAATAATAATAATAATAATAATAATAATAAAATCAAGAAAGAAAGAAGTACTAATGCAGATGGCGTCACTTAAGCTTACGTGTAGGATCACGTAACATAAATGAGCAAAATTGCAATTATACAGTAGTTCAAAATCATGAGCTAATTAATTTCGATCACAATACTCCGAAATCCCTTGATGTAATAATTGTTGGTTGGAGAATAATTCGACCAATCGTTATTGGACATATCCTTAGCGAAGCTTGCTGGCCAATAGAACCCTTACGAACTAAAAGTTTTGTATCTTAGGACCCAGATCATCTTATACCATCCGGGGTTCTTTATGTGCCCTATATAAATGTATACGAGCGTTCTTGGTTTTTTATTTCTCTCCTTTCCTTTTTCTTTTGCAATCCGTTCTTATTAATATATCGTGGCAGTCGTGGCAGTCTTGAATCCAAAGGGTGACTTAGCGCCTAGTAGTCCAATGCCATAGTCACAAATTCAACCTGGTATGTAGTAGTTTTGTTCAAAGCCACGAATTCTTATAAGGCAACTGCCCTAGCCACGTCGTATTCATTATGGCCGGGCTAAATTCATGTGTATGTAACGCAAAAAAATAAAAGTGCTCAGATGAGCACATCGTGCAATCTCAGAATATGCTGTTGAACTCGCATCCCGTAAGTGCGCCAATTTTCGTGTTAGCTCCTCTTCGCTGAGAGCCATTGCTGTTCCTTAAACGCAACAGCCTTGACATGTAAATAACCAAACCCTTACAGCGCCTGTGCATTAAGGAAATGAATCACTCAAGAAGGACCAATGCTCGTCGGTCGTTTTTCCAACACAGTCATTCATGCCAACGACGCAGGATTGTCACGTAGCTCATCCAGCTGGGGCTTCTGTGGATGCGATGTTCACGCCAATAGCAGCATATTGACCTAATAAGGAGGGGCCGAGTTCACAAAACTTCTTTCTTAAGTGCTCTTTGCCATTGGTCGGTCAGCTTTTGCAATGATATGTCCGGCATCAGGATTAGCTGAAATTTTCACTTACGAACTTTTTTATTGTAAGTTGTCTATGTGACTACGGGCCCAGGGGTCGAATTCACAGAACTTCTCTTTCATAAGTGGTTTTTGCCATTGGTCGGTCGGCTTTGATAATTTTATGTAGAGCTTCAGGATTGGCCGTACTTATTTTGTCGTAAGTTGTTTTATGAATAAGGGCCCACATTTGTTTCTGGAACAGTAACTCCTACGGAGCTACGTAGCGTAGCTTCCATCTACACTTGAACTTGCAGTCATGTAGGGATAGTGGACCTCCACGAGTTCCCTCATCGCACAGTACGACTTTTTATCAATCCATATGGGAAGAACGTTGATAAGCAACAACTACGGAAACGAATGTTCACTTCCGGACGTGAGATATGTACAAATTAATTACGCTGGTATAAAAACAACGCGCTAAATTTTACTGACAGAAGAGATCAAAAGACGCAACAAAGAATGAAAGATAGGCGCTGCCATTGGCATAAATTTTCCGTAATATATCGACATGACGTCCTCACTTTCGAGAGCTTTTGAGCTCGCAAAGCTTATTTTTTGTTAGCAGTGCTTTACGTAAGAATACAAAGGTAACAGGGAATGTTTTGAGAAGTTACGCTTAGTCAAAACGGCCAGAATTCATAGAGCATATACAATAAATTGGCACATAAGATTGTCTCTTTCATAATACACTTCCCTCTACTCAATGCCATTGCGATTTTAGAGCCGGCTCTCTGAAAAACTCTAAATAAGGGCCTTGAAACAATAGTACATTATTTTAGCCATTTCTCAACACCGTCTTCGCGTCGTTTCCGCATTTATGTTTGCGTAAGGTCTGGGTATTCTCGGAAGGGAAACAGTGCAGTCGTCTAGTGACTCGTATATGGCTATTTGTGTTGTGCAGTCATTCTCGCGCTTTCAACACAAGCGCACATACGAGAGCTCTGGCATATAGGGGAAGCTAAAAATAGCTATTGCGATCTTCATGCGTCCCTCTTGTCTCCGAATTGCAATATGGGCGATATGGTGATATAAAGAAATGTTACATGTAGAGTTCGGTAATATGTATTCAAGCTTCGCACCCCTGCAAAAAAAAAAAAGATGAGGTCAGAGTGTCTGTGTGCGGAAAACATTTGTGCATCTAAAATCTTTTGCGCCTTTTACAAATCGCATTTTCTGTAAATATATGGTACTTCATGGACCAAAGAAGACCACGATGATTTCTGGGGTTCTGCGTCCCAAAACCAGCCATGATTATGAGAGACGCCGTAGTGGAGCGCCCCAGAAATTGTGCCTTAACATTTCGCCTGCAGCGATATGCAGCCGCCGTGGCCGGGATTCGATCCCGCGACCCTCGGATCAGGGGTCGAGTGCCATAGCCACTAGACCACCGTGGCCGGGCCAAGGGAGACCAGGACGTATACGTTACTACTCGTGCGTGCCCGACAAAGGCACACATTTACAAACAGTACTCTCTTTAGTACCATAAGTGCCGTTATTATGACCAAGTACTGTATGTTTTGAATCTTTAGGAGACTCGCAGACACAAAGACTTCCCAGACCGTTCGAAACGAGGACTGCACTGAATAATTTTTTTTTTCAGTTTCTTCGCTATGACATTCTAGGTGCCCGTGCCTTCAGTAGCTCTCGAGTGTGCAGTGCAAGATGCGCGACAGGAAGACTGACAATACACCAATGGTGTGTCGTCAGTTCCTGTCCTCGTCAAACTAGTTGGCTGGAACCCCCCTATGCTCAACCAACGAGCTCAGGCAAGCACAATCATCATCGTAACACTCGCCATCTCTCCTTGGGGGTAACATGTACAAGACAGTGTTTATGGGAGCTTTCAAGGTGTTATTTATTCTTTAAACACATTTTTAAAATCTCGTAACTTTTTCTTCGTGTTCTTAGTATGTTCCTTCTGAGTTCACTAAATGTACACCCCCTCAACAACCACCCTAACTACCGGGGACCTCGAATAGTGGAGTGGAGTCCTTCCTTCTCTTAAAGAGCACAGAAATCCCTATACGCATTTACCAGCACACACGTGCACCGAATTTTGTACGTGGAGATTAAACCTTTCCCAACTCTCGCAACATCGCGACCGTCACCATGGCACAGCATAGCGCACAAAGCTTTGAGCTGAACGTTGAAAGGCCGTACTGGCACTTTATGTAAGTTTCCTTTAGAAATTAAGGCCCAGCGTGATGCTTGTAACGCGTCAATTGCATCAAAGCGTCTATGTATAGACTCTGTCTCTCTCTTTCCCCGTTGTGCAATGAATGCTACGTAGCATGTGATAAGAAAAGAAGGAACAGGGAAATACAGCGCTACAAGTCGAACCATAACCCCTCTCTCTCTCTCTCTCTCTCTCCGCCTCAATAAAGTGAAGCGGTGGTCAATTACCAATGTGCTGTCGTTTGGCGCAATGTCAGATGACGCTCTATATAAGGAAAAGACAGTTTCCTTGTTAACGCCCGTGGCACGTATACGTC
>CM023483.1:18784143-18964143 GCA_013339685.2 Hyalomma asiaticum | reverse complement strand
TATATAGATGCTTTTCTTGTCGTATTCAAGATCTCAATACAATTGACCTTCCCATCCGCAGAACTTATCAACGTGTAGTGCACATGGTGATAATGTCGGATCCTTTCTTTGGACTTCCGATACACAGAAAATGTAAACCTTGAGTGCAGGAAGTCCTATTGGCATCGTTATATATCACCCGTCCTCATGGCCCTGGAGGTTTTCCCATTATACTCACTCTAGTGGGAGTAATGGATTTTGGAGCTGTCAGCGTTAATTGGTTAACGGTGGAGAATGCAAGAGGTGGGGAGGGGGGGTTCGGCGTCATTACTCCCTGCCCCAGTCGATTATTTCCGGTGCCGAGTACAATGCCAACGATTTGGTCAATAAAGAAGGTTCCGTTGACACGGCGAGGCTAAGCGGTAGGATGAGTCAGATGTCGACGGAGTTGGACTTCAAGAAACAAGAGGACGAGGAGTGCCACATCACTGAGTGTTCTGTATTTATAGGAAATTCGATGCCGAGTACAACGTCATGTATCCCAAAGCTGATGCACGGTCAAACGAATGTAAACCATATCAGTAATGCAGGTTTAATATTAGTTAGGTCAACACACTGCACAATCCGAAGTTGTCTAGGGATACTCTGCGTGTTACGTTTACTCCGGAATTTTCATTATGTTCACGGCGCAAATTGCTGTGGATGCTAGACCCGAATTTGCATAAATGTAAACTTAATGCTGCAGGGGAAAAGGAAGCGTTACTTTGGTATTTTTTAGATGCTCAAACACGAAGTACTTTCCTAGCGTGTGATACGAAGCATGGCATATCTCTTGCATAACCTTCAACGTGTGCACCTCTCAAGATTCTCTGTCGTCATGCTCATCGAAACTTCCTGAAAGCTCATATACCAACCTGCCATCGCAAGTCTCCCGAAAATACATCGTGATCAACTTTCCTTTCCTGCAAGTTTCGTTTCTTCCTTTTTCTGCATTTTTGCAAGGTAAGACTAAGCAGCGATGTCAACAGTTGTGCAAGCTTATCCTTGCCTTTCGTGCTTCGAGGGACCGCACTTTGGCATATAAGTCAGCAAGGCATCAATTTTGGCGTGCAGCTGGTTGCATCACCGTGGGAGTATCGTGGCAATCACGGCTCCGCTAGAAAAAACTGCGATGGCATACTTTGCATAATACAGCTCTTTACAAGCCATGCCTGACTCGACGTCGTCTCTTTCGCGTGGCATATGCGTGATGCGAACTGACAGTTCAAATTGCTCTCAGACGTGAGCTGGTGCCAGAGCTGAGCGAAAGAACAAAGCGGAGGCCGAAAGGCGGAAAGGCTGTCTGATACCTGGTTGGCTATGCATGTGCTGTGAGCGCGATCAGGCTGCGAACGTCCTCGTGTATTACACGTGGGCGGTTTTGTAGCTAGACTTGCGCGGAGACTATTCAATTGAAACGACTAAGTCAACGAGCTACATATATGTATATGTCTTGAAGGCATTTGAATGCACGCAAAAACAAGTGAGTTACGTCCGTACAATGGCACGATGACATTTCCATGCTCACCGGCAATACTGTACAAATGTCCATCAATACACTACGCTGTTTCTGACGTGCGTGCGTTTTTATGCCGTGTGCCCTCTTCCCGATTGAAAAGTGGCAGTGAAATGTATTTTTTCACTGAAGTTATCTCTCTCTCTCTCTTTCTCCCTATATATATATGAAGTGAATGCCCATTTGTGAAGAAGTAAATCCAGTTCCCCATTCTACTGGAAGTCTCACGAAAAGGGGGAGGATTGGTACAACTGGACAGAAAATGAGAAAAAAGGGATAACTTCTGAGAAAAAATACGTTTCACTGCCACTTTTCATCGGGAAGAGGGCACACGGCATGAAAACGCACTCACGTCAGAAA
Source organism: Hyalomma asiaticum (assembly GCA_013339685.2). Taxonomy (NCBI): domain Eukaryota; kingdom Metazoa; phylum Arthropoda; class Arachnida; order Ixodida; family Ixodidae; genus Hyalomma; species Hyalomma asiaticum. The sequence goes on along the minus strand of CM023483.1, from coordinate 18,962,249 downwards.
CAGAGTAGTGTATTCATGGACATTTGTACAGTATTGTCGGTGATCATGGAAATGTCACTGTTCCATTGTACGGATGTAACTCATATATATATATATATATATATATATATATATTATATATATATATATATATATATATATATATATATATATATATATATATATATATATATATATATATATATATATATATATATATATATATATATATATATCCTGGTAGTAAGAGTGTGCTACACTCCCCGCCATGGCTACGAGTGGCGCTGCACAACACTCCCAGGATTCCATGTGCATAAATACCCAACAAAGTGGACGGTGGGACGGCCGCCCTCGTAGCTCAGCGGCAGAGCCCGAAGGTCGTGGGTTCGGTTCCCACCGAAGGCAGGTTTGTCTTTCCGTCCACTTTAATTTCTGTCTAGTTACCCCAAAATTACAATATCATAATTACGAATTGGAACAACTTCCCCTATGCTTTCCTAGGCTTCAATGTACGTGAATTCGTACGCGAATTCACGTACGAATTCACGTACAATTCGTACGTGAATGGGGAGCATTTTGATGCTAACAAGATTAGAGTATGGACATTTGTAAGTAGAGGATGTGAGCTTAGCGCAAACAGGTGGGCAAAGAGGAGTGAATATAGGAAAATGGGCGTGTGTCGAAGCGCGTTAGTAGACATTGAATTTGTCTGTGTGGTTAGGCACATATCCCGAGATATATTCAATGGTGAGTGCGACTGGATGTCCGCGCACCAACTGCCGACCTGTGTTGCAACCCGCGCTAACGTCCTACGTAAGCCGTTTGCATGCGTCCTCCCACCTTTCGATAGGCTAATCGCGCTTTTCGAACGTACAGTACGCATTCCAGCAGTATATAGAAAAAAGGAGAGCCACTGTTTAAATAGGACGGAGCTTTTCCTCCGAAACTTTTGCATAAATGAGTGCTGACAACCTCAGGTTGAATGGGTTCCAGTTATTCTATAGCCGCGAATGCGCGAAGGGTCAGTGGTCCGTGTTTTCAGTCGACGCCCGAAGCTGCACTGCAATGACATCTCATTCACGGAGTATGCAGGAAAACATCGACGCGCACTCATTCGCAAATAGACACGCTAGGGATTTGCTCGGAGGGATGAAATTCTGTGGGAGTCGTGGTCTGCGCTGCCGTAAAGAGACCCTTTTGAGTCATTCGCAGAACGTAAATCGAATTTTTCGAGATAACGGCCGGATATTGAACCTTCGTTGCAGATCGGTTTTTATCATCGTTTTATAAACGAGGATAGAAACTTGAAGGGCAGGGGTCGAAGAACTATAGGGTGGAGAAAGGGAGAGTGAGGCGAAGAGGGAGGGGGATGCTGGAACAGATACCAGTTCTTACGAATATGCTGACTGAGAATTTGGCATGGGCCTTACAATAAGAGTTGTCTTCAATAGTTAAGAGGCACTTCAACTCGCACTTTCAAAAGGCTACTAGCCTAGACGACAACAACAACAAAAAAAAAGAGCTGGCTCAACTTTTTTTACGTCTTTTCGAAGCCATATGAAACTAAGAAAACAGATCTGTGAAAAGCCTGAAACTATTGAAAGTGAGCTTTTCAAAGGAGTTCATTTCATTAGATTGAGCTGAGCTGGAAAAACTACCTTACTCGCGTTTCATGAAAGGCCGCTTTTGCCTCAGGTCTTCTTTTAATTGTTCTGGTGAGACGACAGGTCGCCTGTTCTTGGTCGCCGCTGAGACGGTGTCATTGAACGCCCTGAACATACTTTAGTAGGATTCAAAGGCCTTTCACACTGAGAAGCAATGATAGAACGCGAGAAGTAAGCTCATATGCGTGCTGCTTTCACATTGCACAGTCCGGCGTAATCTACTTATATTGGCGGAAAAATTTTCCATTTGAATATAGCATGTGCAAGTCGATCAAACAATAACGGAAATTAGGGTAATAATTTGGTCACAAGGTATACCCCATTCTTTCCTTACCATGGGTGATGGAGATTTAAAAGGGAGCCCCAAAATATTCAGGATGAATGCGCACAGTCGATACAGCCGTGTAGCAAACTACGGCAGCTATTCGTAGAAGCGTAGGGTACGACGCTGTCCCTAAAATTTGGGCACCTGTAGTTCGGTCTCCCACTCAGCACGTAAATATGTAATAGAAGCATACCGAAAGATATGGCTTAATATACATAGAGCAGGCGACTCCGGAATGACTGTCTCCCGAAACGTGTGCTTTCGTGAAAGTTTCACACGTTTCCTTGACATGAGCCCAATATTTCGTCGCTTATTATTCTTGTTGTTGAAAACTTAAACCATATGTTCAAAGACTATTGATTCAACCAATTCACTGCTGTAAGGACCCTGAAAGCGCAGCGTTCAGACATGTCTCTGCAAATTGGCTGACTATTGCTGAAACGTCGTGTTTTATTTGCGCATCCAAAAACCTAATAAGGGACCACGATCATGTTAAAAGGTACGGGCTTACCATATATACGCTATGCAGGGAATCTCACACTGCTGACGCAGGCATGCCTTTAAAAAATAATCCGCCGTGATAGCCTATCGGCCAAGATGTTTCCTTTAGATGCTTGAGGTCGCAGAAGCAATTTCCGTATGCAATTCGATGGGGGCTATATGCAAAGAACACCGGCGCACTTATATTTAGGCGCACATTCAAGATCTCCAGGTGGTCAAAACTAGTCCGGAGCACTCCACTACTCCGTTACAGGGCATGCGTCACAATCGAATTATGGTTTCGGCCCCTAAATACCTATAATTTATTATAAAGAACTAAAACTAGTTTTATATTACGGCGCGCGCTGCTATCAGGAATGATGTGCGGATGTGTCTAACTTCGTAACCGTGGTGCTGTATTCCTCTGAACAGCAGTCGTAATCTAAGAAGAGCAATGGACTGGTCATCTCTACCGCAGCCTGCTTGTCACGCATCAGGCAGTGTGCCACGTACCCCCTATAAGGACAAAAAACAAACTGAGGGCGAAATCGGCAGAAGAAAGAAGAAATGCGAGGGATCCCTCTGTCAAAGGAATCGGTATAACACGAGAATGAAATGTCTCTTCGTGTAAGCAGTTGAATATTTATTGTTACATCGAGGTGAACTTGCCCATTGCTGTCGGTGTTTCGCTCATACGGCACCGTTTGGCGGGGATGAACCCACCTTCACACATCGTCTCCATAACATCACGGGCCAACCCTTTGTGGTGACTGTAGTTTATATAATGACGGGGCGCAGTCTGTAGTAAATGCCGCGCGACAGACGTATCAGTCATATTTACTTGCGCCACATTGACCCGTCAACGTCGTTGCCGTGCTCTGGCGCCTAACGCAGTAGTTTTATTGCTCCCATCACGCTCGAATAGGGGTCGGCGAGGAAACGCCACGACGCCACCCACGAATAAATGTTACCGGTGGCCGACCACTGCGATATCGGCGCATATCAGCTCGAACGCGGCTATGCGCGTTGCTCTGCACGCGTTCATCGAGGTGGAACGCGCCTAGAATTGCGCCGCCATCCAGGAGATGCGAAGTAAAGCTGCAGTGATTCACTTTGCCTCTCCTGATTGGCGGTACCGTTCCAGACAATCTGCGCCGGGATGCGCGCGTGCTGAGCCGGACGAGACAAGAAGGCGCGTTCGTTTTAACACTTTTGTGTTAAAAAAAGAGAGAGGGAGAACTTACAAGCGCAGTTCCGCCAGCCTTACTAACTTCGGTCCCAGTCGAATCCTGTCCGCCGCGGTGTTGTAGTGGTTACGGTACTCGGCTGCCACCCAAAAAACGCGGGTTCGATCCCGGCCGCGGCGGTCGCATTTTCGATGGAGGCGAAAATGCCAGAGGCCCGTGTACTGTGCGTTGTCAGTGCACGTTAAAGAACCCAAGGTGGTCTAAATTTCCGGAGCCCTCCACTACGGCCTTTCTCTCCTCACTATCTCTGTCACTCCCTTTCCCCCACCCCCACGGGCACTTAGCCGTGCTCCCTACATGGGCTGCAGAAATTAGCGTCCTTTCCTAACCAAACCACAATCAATCAATCAATCAGTCGAATCTTGCCACTGGATTCTTCGCTTTCATTTACGAGCAGGCTAGTTAGCAACGGTCCCCTACTTCGCGTCGTCTGCACAGTGCGCAACAGCTGTGCATGGCGAATGTAGTGCTGCGCACCTAACTCTAGTGCTGTTCTTGGACAATTTTACAGTGCAGTTACTTTTTCGTCTAAGAGAAATAAATATGAAGACATTATACGTAAGCGACCCTGAACGTTACAATGCGCCACACGTGTACCACCATTAACTTGTCTGTTGTCCGGTACTGCATTCCCGTGCTACATAAGTTTTCTATACCACCTGGTGTCATCGGGCGCATTTCTGTCGATTAATGGGTAACAAAAACAAAGACCTTCATCTGTATGCACGTGTTTTTTCCAGAACTGATATCAGAGCAGCTTTTAAGTGCCATTTATTTTATTTCGATTTGTACACACTGCAGCTCACCAGGGCTATGACAGAAGTAGGAATACATGCAAGTGGGACAAATTCGATATACAGAAACAGCAACATCGAAATAGACAAGTATATAAATGAACTATACATCAGCAATACTGTTCAAACAATGAGAAACGGGTAACGAACGAACTTCGGCTAGTAACAAGTTCCAATGCTCTATCATGCGAATGAAAAGAAAACTGTATTTGAAAGTTCTTATTACGTGAATGGAACGGAGTGATGTTTGGGGTATGATAAGCTCTAGTTTATGTCAAGCAAGCGGGTGTTGTAAGAGAGCTATGCAAGATCTAATAAAGAGAGTTGGTATGCAAATGCAAAATATTTAAGATTCTATGTGACGATTCAAGGGGCTGGATGTTTAATTCAAACATACCAGTTGTCGGTGAGAAGTCTTGACTTAAGCGAAGATAAGCAAAGCGAATAGCTTTTCCCTAAACCGATTCAATAAAAGTAATCTAGCACTGATTATATGGATTCTAGGCGGCGGAAGCATATTCAAATATGGGGAGAATCAGCGCCTTATACGCCAATAATTTAATGTTTTCCAGAACGTGAAGCAACGTCCAGTGGAGGTAACCGAATTTTTTTCATCGCTTGACTACACACATGGTATCTACGTTTGGACCTGGAAAACGTGGGCGTAAAGTTGACGCCAATGTACTTGTATTGAGATACTCTTGTAATGCTATTGTTGCAGCACTGCAAATATAAAAAATACGGGCGTTTCCTCCTTTGTAAATGGCCTTATAACAGTTTTATTGAAACTTGTGTTCATTTTCCGTGTGTACAACACCAGTCGCAAAATATAACGAAGGCATCTATTAGATTCTGACAGTCAGCGAGCGAGCCAACAGGGCTGCAAATAACATCATCTGCCTAGAGACGTATCATCGAAGTATCATGATTGGGAAGGTCACAAACAAATAACAGCAACAGTAACGTGCTGAGTACAAATCCCTTTGGAGCCCATGAGCTGACGTCGTCTACAGGCGATTCCATAAAACCATGGCATACAAATTCAGAACGCAGGGGTAGGAAACTGGCAATACATGACACCAACGGGGGGGGGGGGGGGGTTGTTTAGAATATTACTGAGTTTTAAAATCTATTTGGAGTGCAGTACGGACATGCCGAAGGCCTTACTGTGAACAAAGTCAAAGAAGACGGCGTCAATCCGACAACCTTGGTATATGCAATGAGGAATGTTATAACGGAACGACTTACCGTATCGGCATGACTTATATTACGGTTCGTCTTCTGAAGTCAAATCATAAAACGAGAACAAAAAAATTTATATAATCAAAGACGTAGCCCATGATCCTGAGTGCTGTAGAAGAGGTGCTGCTAACTTCAAAGCTTCTAAATTCCGGAAATGCCGAAATACCGGCGTCGCTGATTCCACGAATCGTTCGTATATTACACAGGCATTCTCCCTCCTTTCGAGTATGTACATGTACATCCTTCCGAGCCGACAGGATCCCATGGCGACACAACGGATCTCCTTTTCTCTCTTGCGCCGTCACTGCTGGCCCTTTAGTTCCCCGAAAGAAAAATAATAAAAGGTCAATCCAGCTGCAAACTGGGGCCCACCCTCCTCGCGTCCCATGAGGCGGCTCCTGCAAAGCGGCTCTTCAACTCTGCAGCCGTCTCGCCAAAAGGGGCAACGAACCGTGGAGGCCATGCGGGCTGCGCCGTCTGCGACTCCTCGACCGAAGCAGGCAGGCCGTGGCAGCTCCTTTGTGGAGCATTAACGGTGGCCAAACGAGCCAAGCGGAGGAAAAAAGGCCAATATGAGAGTCTCATCATGACCGGCGAAAAGCTTAACCTGAAAGCCCTTACGAAACAGCGTTTTGCGCATCGGTGGTCACTAGTTAATTCGTAATGTGTATGTGCAGTGCGAGACGAGAGAGCTAATCAGCCGCTTATGTTTTCTGTTTCTTTCTCGCTCTCGTCGGGTTGCTTGTCCCTTTAAGAAATTCGTTCAATTCACGGTCGGAGTTCAGCACGGTATGCACAAGGACATAAGTACCTGGCAATATAATATTGGGTTTTAAGACACTTCTTAGGGATTAGTGAGACATTAAACACATGCAAGCTTCTTTCTCAGTTTCATAAAAGCTTGCTGCGTCTTAAGGTGGAGACAAACACAGGGGGATAAACTTAGGGTAGCGGCGCCCATAACCAATTTGGGAAGAGTTGCACGTTCGGTTGTCGTTATGCGGGGTTTAACGTCCCAAAACTAGCTCTGATTATGAGAGACGCCGCAGTGGAGGGCTCCGGAAATATTGACCACCTGGGGTTCTTTAACGTGCACTGACATCGCACAGCACACGGGCCTCAACATTTCGCCTCCATCGAAATGCAGCCGCCGCAGCCGGGATTAGATCCCGCGACCCTCGGATCAGAAGCCGAGTAGCATAGCCACTAGACCACCGCGGCGGGGCTGCACGTTCAGTTCAACTTCAGGCCAAGGAGCAACTTAGTTAGTGGACACAGTACTACCAGACACCCGTGGGTCCGTCGCCTTCTCATCGTCAGCAACAAATTCCAAAATCACCGTATGTTAAGTGCAAAATAGCAGACGAATGGCAAGGCATAAAAGGACAGATGCTAACTGCTACCTGAATTTTTTATGCAACGCAAACCACACATAAGTTTTAAAGAAGCCATACGTTAAATAATGATTGAACCGCGCCAACGTGCACAGCACAAACGCTTATCTTGCCATCAGCCGCAGAGACCAGGCCCGCCCTTCAACTACGGAGTACCAACTATTTATAGGTGCCAAATAGCTGGAATCTTCGCGCTGTTAAACACGTACTGCGAACACACTGATACCCTTCACAAATATGCAAATACATGCCTGCCTTTTTAATGGTGATAATTATGCACCGACGCCAGTCAGACATCCCTTTGTTACTGCGCCATAATCACTGAGTGGTGAAAACAGTGCTTTATAGCCGTAAATTTGCTGTCTTTTGAATGCTTGTTTCTGATGCGTATTCAAAATATTCAGCTACAGCCCCCCAAAGGAAGTCGCCTGTTGCAATGACACAGCGCCGAAATGAAGTCGCTTATTTATTCCAGTTAAAGAAATTTGCTCGGTTTCGGGCTCGGAGTAAAATGAACTGCGGATTAAGGCACGCTATCGCGGTTCGTGGACTGCCGCACAAATATGCGCACTCGGCGTTCGCTATACCCGAAAGCATCTGAATCGTTAAAGCAGAACGTGAGAGCCCCGGCTTGGATGCGCTAGAACTGATCGTGTGAACGTGAAAAAATAACAATCCCGGCCCATATGCATGCAAATGTACGAGAACAGAGTCGCGTATACGCTCTGTGCAGACTCTGTAGAGCCAACAAGATTAGAATTGATGAAGCGAGGGTATCTGCTCCCGCTGCATTCTGGGATTAAGAGATGCGGAGAGAGACAAGAGTGCGGGGGCTGAACACCGCACTTTCTCTCGCAGTGACCTTCGTGCAGTATTTCTTTTATTTCTTTCAATTTTTTTCCACGCGCGCCACACTCCAGCATGTAGTGTCGTAGCTTGCTACGATCGCACGTGCAGCAGTAACGTTGACAGTTTGCTTTACTGTTTACGCGCAGTTTTTCGGTGCTGGTAGGTAATTCTAGCTGCTACGGGTTATTTTTACCCAAGTGTATCCATCCAAGCTTAATGCTGAAGGACGGATAGAAAGAGAGCCGAGGCGTGGTGCCCTAGTGCGAACTAGGGCACCCTGCCTCGGCTGTTATAACATTTTTCAAGCACACGTCTTGGGGAACACTAACATACACGAATACAAGTGCCCACGTTCTAATAGCAGATTGTTCCTTCATTATTTTCTCTTTTTTTTTTTGACGTTTTCCTGTAACGAGCACACCCTTTTTACGCACAATTTGCAATATCCGTCAGTGTATTATATACTGTCTCTGATTGGTGCGTCGTTTTGTGTTTGTTTGTTTGTTGGTTCTTTCTATTGCCAAATGGTGTTTTGCTTTAATCTCGGGAGATTATATGATAACCTAGCTGGCCTTTTAATTCCAGATAACCCGTGTCCCCGTTTTCTTCTTCTTGCGTCGTCGTCTTTGTTTCTCGTATTTTGCTATTGCAGCGTATAACTTTCAAGAATTAATTCGGGGGTTAGCTAATTAATTCAAATCATCGGAGTTGAGAACGTGAGGGGCGAGACTTCTTTCTTGTACGTTCGATAACAATTTCATTGCAGTTTACGCCACTTTTGGTCAATATAGATGAAACTGCTGAACACATATGTTCTAGAGGCTTCAATTCAGAGTCGCCATTTTAACGAAGTTTAGCTGTTTTTTCCCCTTTTTCTTTTACGTTTTGCTCAAGCCTGCTTTTCCGCTCCGTAAAGACGCTTACAATTTTAAAGGTTTGTCGTAACACTCCGAACTGATGGCGTAATGTGGTCCTTCTCCATATTCTCGCTTTCGAGCAGTAAATGTAAAATCTGCTGGCAGCAAACAGCATACGCCACAGGGCCTTTAGATTACTCTTCTAATGAATTACTCCGACTAACTACTGCCCTAGCTCCAGTGCGAACCTAAGCGTTTTATCGACCAATCGTAAGCTTCCTTCTCCGTCAGTCACAGGATTTGTTTGTTTTCTGATTGATTTCGAGGGTTTAACATACAAAAAAAGAGCCAGGCCTGCGCGGAACCGCAGGACTGTGACAGCGTAAGCTGGAGGAGCGACCTTCTTAGAGGCCATTTTAAACACTTGAGGAAACTAGTGCATGTAGAGTTGGTAGGTATCCCCTGCGCCATAACTCTTATCATTTCGTCAAGTAGGGAAGTACCCACTATTCAATAATTACTGCGGTATTGTGACGTGCAAATCTCTATAACTGCACATCTTATAGTCCCTTGGCGTCGTTTTCTCGAGAACGAACCGAACTCTCGGACGGCGTCGACGGCGAGCTGCGGTTTGGGCTTCTCTCTGCACAGCTGTCTGTTTTGCCGACGTTGCCTTGCTGCAGCCGCGCGCGTAGCTCTGCGATTTGCTTCTTCAGCAGCGGTCCGCCCTTTTGCGAGGAGGCGCCATCAGGTATTCGAAGACCGAAGTCAAGTTGCTGGCGCGGCTGCGCACGTCGCCTGCCGTGTGACACATGGCACGATACGACAAAACTGCTTCAAAAGGTTGCGCTTCGTAATAATGATGACGGAAACTTTGAAGAAGATTGTTTCATAATGATGATGTTGATGATGCCTCTCTAATGGGTTCAGAGCTACAAACTATGCAGCCCTGTGTTCTTCCAGATGATTCCTCGAACTCGTTATGCAATTAACTTGCGCCGACGTGTAGTGGTGTTTTATTATCCTGCCACGTAGCATTATATTTGATAATGAGATTCTTCGGCAGACGTTATAGCTGTTTAGGTCTTTTAGCGAAGAACCTTCAAGCACAGGCGTGGCTCAGTGGTAGAGTGCTCGACTGCCACGAGTACGATGTGGGTTCGAATCCACGCAGAGGACGTGGTTTGAATCATCCTAGGTCCTGGTTATTTTTTTTTTCTAAAATTTGCGCGATAGCGGTTACGGACACCGGCGGCGGCGGCGGACAAAACGGCCCTTGTTGTGATCTCATAACAGCTTACGCTGTAAAACCGCGATATGACTATGAGAGACGCCGTATTGGAGGGCTCCAGAAATTGTGACCGCTTGGGGTTCTTCAACGTACTGTGACATGGGACAGCAAACGGGCCTCATCACTTCGCCTCCATCGAAATGCAGCCGCTGCCGCCGGGTTTCGATCCCGCGACCTTCCGATCAGCAGCTGAGTGTCACAGCTACTGCAGTGGCGGCCGCGTTTGTTTCCTCCTTTTCACTATCAGCTGTCGCATTATTTGGCCCGCAGCGGTTCCACGTCTATGCGATACTTTGTTACAGCGATTATAATTTGAGTCGTCTGAGAGGGATATAACACTTGACGAAGTTATGGCCACCTGTGGAGTGAGCGGCGCCTTGCGCTTTGCACTCCGGCATGCGGAAACACGTGCCGTGTCTCGCCACAGCCTACTCTTCCTTTCTCCGTGATGTAAGCACTGACGTCAGCCGAGTGCCACCAATCGATCGCACGCGGTAGCAACGGCGCCCAACACCACATCACGTGATCTCTCTTCCTTCCTATTTTTTCCCGAACCGCTCCCTCCCCGTGGGAGAAAGGGAAAGCTGTCGGACACGGAGCGCTTGTTCCGCGCAGCTTAGGCTACATAGTATCAGCGGTCCACTCAATCTAATTTGCCAGGTTGCGCAGCACCCTTTTTCTTTCTTTTTTCTTTTTTTAGACCTCGCCGCAGGAATACGCGATAATTCGACTATGCATTTTTCCTTATTTTCGAATGCATACCTAGAAAACCGGGCGAAGATACGCCTGCATCAAATAACGCGTAGTTCAGGAGCACAAAAGCAACAAAAAAGACTATGTATAGTCGCGCGCGGTTTAAAGTAGGTCCCGAAGCTCAAGCGGCGAGATTCGGAAGCGTGAAAATCAAGATTTTTAATTCTCCTCTCCATTGTTGGCTGTTCTGCGCTGCAATGCTCACCCTCACTACAAACTTGTCATTCTGTATCTGTATTTCTTTTTTTTTATATTTGCTGATGTTAAGCGTAGACGGCGTAGCATCTTAGATTAAACGTAGACAGGGGTGATCGCTGCTTAAGGAAAAAGCCAAAAGAGAGTGGAAAGCTGGCCCGACGCCTCCCTCTCCTCGAAAGAGGATTCTGGGTCGTGGCGCTGTCGTTGTTCTTGGTCCACGCTCGCGTGATTACCATTAAATCGAGCGCGACTGTGCGTCTCGGATCATAATATAATGCCTGAAAGTTGTCAATGCGTGGTATGATATGCCGTAGAGTATGGATGTTTGCACTCCCAGCAGTGGCCGGAAAATAGAATCACTGTGTCAACTAAATTCTGACGAAATCTCCGGAATGTACCCATCTTTTCCCCATTAATTTTACATATGCTTTCCTTTTTGAACAGTTGCTCCTCAAGCTCTTAAGCGGCTTATACAGAATCACCTTACCGCTTAGTCATTTCGTAAGCGGCATCAATAAGTCGATGTCGCAAGTGTGCATAAAGCCCGTAACAATAAGCAAGTATTGCCCTACTTGTTTTCTGGCCGGATCGTTTACAGCATGAAGTGGTTTTGGAAAGGTGCTTACGAGTGCCTGCAGCACACGCAGAGAGAGAAAGAGAAAAAGAAAGGGGGGGGGGCAATGCGAGGAACGCCAGGAGGCGAATTAGGCTTTGTCCAGTTTCTTAAACTGCACGTGGAAAGGAGGCTGAGGAAGTAAACGATGGAGAAAGCAATTAGCATGGATGTAGGCAACTAACAATACGCATTAAATCAGTTCCCTTCAATACTGTAGAGGGACTCGTATCTCCGTCTGGACCGATGAGAAGTCAGGCCAAACGTCGAGGGCCCCAAGACTTTTTTGTAAAATGTCGATAGTCTCGTCCAATCGAGACGCACTGACGAGGTCGTCAAAAGTAAAAAGAATACAAAATATGGGATAGCACAATGCTGAACATGATAAAGAACGAATTACCCATGGTTACTGAACTCGCTTAATCACGCTGCGTTTGAAACCACCAGCATAACACAGTCTTAAGTGTTCCCACTCATCCGGCCATTCTCTCAGGTTATTCTTTATTGGAAATAGTAACTGTACATTCGGAAGAGTGTCCAATGCAACTTTCCATTGTATGCGATCTTCCAGTTAGATTATGCTGTTTGGAATAACGATGGTCCCTTCACCTATATCCATAATATGTGTCATACAGTACGTTGTAATTATTGTCTAGAATTTGTTGCGTAACTTTAGAATCCAGTGGTTATGACGTCCTAATATTGTTTCTGCTCGGCTTCTACGCGTGTGCCATTGTCTCCCACTCAGTGCCACAATGTAGCAACGGGGGCCAAGAGGATCTGAAGCTGCCTCGTAGCAGCATCTGTCTTGGCCCCTGCAATTGCGTAACGACGTTGTAATCCAAAGAAAACGACAGAAAGAAAGAAAGCAAAGAAACAAAGAGGAGAACGTTAATAAATGAAAGAACGGTTATAAACTTTATCTGCTTATTTGCGGGCAGTTTCACGCCGCATGAGCGGCAAGAAGGCGGCAGGAAGCTGTAAAGCCTTCGGACGCAGGAAGCAGATTCCGCAGTTCTTCCGGGGCTGCATGGCGTGATCCTCAAGCTGCGGATACGTGAGCCACAATGCGGGTTTATAGTAGGCGAATATCGATGGATCGGAATGTGCGTGACACTTTCAGTCGATCGTACTTGGAGTTCGGGAAATGTATTCTTGGCAGGAATCGACCTTACTGCCGCTCATATTTAGGACCGATGCATGGCGGAAGTATGGCAGTCACAAAGCGGGACATTTGGAAACCCCATGCACACACGTCGAGAGAAGCCCTGCGCAAATTCTCCCATTTTTCTCTTAATGTCCCTGCGCAAATGCTCCCAATTTTCGCTAGAAAATAGGTCGCGCACGCGCAGGGCACTTTCAAGGTCTTTCTGGTCAAAAAGTGCATATGAGAATGTACCCTTTATAATGGCTTTTATCTGGCTACCGGAGTAAAATTTGGTTCCTTAAGGAAAAGACAACAAAGTCCGGCATAAGGGAATGTAGTAACAAAGAAATACCGAAGGAGCAAGGAAGAAATTCAGGAAACCGAGGAGGTCGCCGAGGTGTGAAGAGGAAATAAATTGTAAGAAAAAATGCCACGTGAAGGGACAAAATGAATTCAGAAGGGGAAAAGAAAGGAGAAATAAGGAAGAGAATGGGATAGAGGGTGCTTGACGTTGTTAAAGCAAATTCATTTTATTCGATTAGCAGCCTCGCGGATGTGGTTAAGAAATCAGCGCAATTCGATATCGCAACCGTACATGGCGTTGACCTTAAGTTTTTGTTTTGTTTTGTTTTCTTTTTTAACTGGTGCTGTTGTATTTTTATTAACGCAAAACTTGCAGACTGCCAAAGTAAAACAACTTTGGTTCTTTTACGTCAATCTTATCGTCTCAGTCTCTGTTTCAACATTCCTTGTCGCTACATGGACGAAGACTTAGCCTCCAGAAACATTCTCTGGGCACGTCATATGTCAGGGCTTTTCTTTTATTCGGGGCAAAGAAAAGGGCAGGCTTCAATAACGCTAACCCGAAGCGCGCTTCGCCGAGGCGCTTTCTTCTGCGGGGATGCGAGGGTGAGGGGAATACAGCAATTTTTAGATGTACAGTTTTGGTTCTAGCAAGTTACGGGGGATGAATTACTTGCTTGGCGCCCATTGTCACATTGGGCATTAAAATTGCGGTAACATTTTTTTCTCTTTTACTCTTTCTAGGTTGTTTTTCGAATATACCACAAATGCGTGGCTTTCACATTCGTAATTTCTTCCCTCATTCCTTTTCCTTCTGTCTTTCTCTCTTTGTAGTGCAGTATAGCAACCCAAAGCTTGGGTTCGATTGGCGTCGTTGCCTTTCTCTCATTTTTCTCTGTCCAGGCAACAATTCTCTTTGTTTCGGCCAGGATCTATCTATCTATCTATCTATCTATCTATCTATCTATCTATCTATCTATCTATCTATCTATCTATCTATCTATCTATCTATCTATCTATCTATCTGTTCAGTAACAAAGGTTCACGGTAAAATGGACGCTTGAAGTGGTAAAAGCCTCTTTTTTTCCCTTTCTTGCCTTTCTGCACGACGCCATTACCTCATTTGTCACACCAAGACCTGAATAGAGCCCTCACCTCGTTTCTTTATTGCTTTTGTCCAATTCGCCCTTGTGCTGTCTTTTCCTCTTCTTTGCTTCAGAGGTTAGGGGACAGTGAGAAAAGCGTATATGAACACGTTGCTAAGGGAGGCCGGTAGTGTCCTGAGGAAGGCAAGCCCACGTGTTGAAACGTTGCCTTTAGCGAGGTGCCATGTTTCTCGTTGTTGCCCCGCCACGGTGGTCTAGTGGCTATGGTACTCGGCTGCTGATCCGAGGGTCGCGGAATCGAATCCCGACCTCAGCGGCTGCATTTTGGGCTGAGGCGAAGTGTTGAGGCGCGTGCGCTGTGCGATGTCAGTGGACGTTACAGAACCCCAGGTGGTCAAAATTGCCAGAGCCTTCCACTACGGCGTCTCTCATATTCACATCTGGTCTTGGGACGTCGAACCCCAGAAGTCAATCAACGTTTCGCGTTGTTTTCATCAACTCTTACCATCGCTCCCATATACTGTACAGCTGTAATTGTGTAGCTCTAGTACGCTGCCGTATTTATGACGTCAATTTAAAATGACACTGCACGCAGCGACGCCTAGCCGATGACGTGGAGGACGCCACTCGACGCGACGACACGCACAATAAAGGTGACGCGAGTCACGCGCGCTTTCCAATGCTAGCTGAATAGTCACGTCCAGAATCCACGTGCACTCGCTCGTGTGTCACGTTGAGTCTTGTGTAACATCTCGCATCGTGTGAGGCACCAATTTGTTCAGCCGACAAAGCTGGTGTACCGTTCTGTTCCGGGAGTACTAGGTTTTCTCGTTCTTTGATTGACGTATATTTGACCCGCCCACCAGTTGTCGTCGCTGCCGTCGGGCTGTAATTTCCCGCCGTTAAGTACATGTAACGACGCACGAAAAGCATCAAAAGCCACGCGAACGTCATGAATCGGTCGGGCACGACTGTGTGTGTGTTCACCCCGTTCTCTTCGGACAGGTGCTCTCATGAGGGGGCGGCTCCTGTTTTTGTTGTTCCGTCGGAAGCATCTTTCTCCGTCGACATTAAATTGCAGCTCGGTCACTCGTGCGTGCATGAAGCGGCGCTTTGGCCGCACTTGTTCCAGCTGGGCATGTCAGCGCTTGCCAGCGATTACTCGGGTTGTGGAAGAACGTTTTCGCGTAAAGGTATCAGCACGCGGCTATGTTGCACGTATACGGTGGCCGTGAAACGAAAGTAGCAGTTATTGGGTTAAAGCATGCGCGAATACAGGCCGGATGTTCAGATGCCCTGACCGCCCCTAAAGTCCGTGTGTGTAGTTCTAGTTGGCAACGTTTGGAAGAGGACATACGTACGAAGCACCTTGGCGGCGGTTATTGTGCTTTGCCTCAAGAGGGGCAGGAAACGTTTAGTGATTACTGAGGGGAACCTATCAGCGCATTAAGGACTCGTTATAAAGGAAACTCTCACGCATGTCGCACTCAGCTGTTCTTTCGCCATCTCCTTGAAGCCAAACCCCAGCCAGCAAATTAAGTAATAACGTACAAGGAAGGAAGACAAATAAGTGTAAGGCCGACGTGAGGAAAAATATCTAATTGTGCAGCCTTAATTGTAAACGCGGCAGGGGAGACAACAAAGTGAGCCTTTGGAGCCCAGGAGGAGACAGGGCAAAACGCGTGTGCGCCTTCCTCACTGATGCATATACTATAGGTGCTGGAAAATTGGAAGCGGTTCTTCCTGTGGCCTACGTAGTGCCTCCAGAGTACGTGGTAGCGCGCGTTTGGCCTACCTGCCCTGTGTCAATGCCACGTGTCCGTGTTTGTGCCATATGAACTCGCGCCCGCGGACTTGCTTGGATTCCATGTGTCCCTGTTTAACGTTCGAAGCGCAAGAACAGCAACTTCGAGACTATGTCAACATAGTGACTGTTTTGAACTCCCGAACTCCACTTAGCACAAGTCTGATAGCACAATTGCTCGACGAATAAAGCGCTGAAACTGAACCGCCAACTGGGGTGTGATCCACGAACCCCTTCGTGTGAAACCGCACCCTTTGGGAAGCAAATGCCTACCCGACCTCTCCAGCGCGGACGGAAGTGGCGAAGGTGCAACGCTGGCAGCTATTCATTCAATCCTCCATCGATACGGCCCGATATTTTCGAAGCAGGTAAACAGCAATTATTTTCTTTTTCAATGGTACCAGGCAACATCGTCGGTGTGCTTGAATTCGTGTCCTTGAATTTCCTTCTTTTCCCTCGTTTGCGACAAGGCCATTACCGACAACATCTGTTCTTCTTTTGTATAGCGCAAGCAGCAGCACAGCTGCCATCGGCGTCAATCTACTGATGCGTCTGAGCACCACGTAGCGATAGTGTTCAGAAATAACCAGATGTCAAGTAACCGTGAGACAACTTTTATTGCAAACAATAATCACTGATAAAGATGCACACTGCGCGAGACACGTTTCAATAAATAAGACATGAAGACACGTACGATGAACATATTTGTGCACCGGAGGACAGGTTTGATATATGTGGCACCATTAGTTTGTTGTGGCCTCATAAAAGTCTGAAGGCGTGGCCCGCACACTGCACCTGTCTTCTAGAGAGCAATTTTTTAACGTGTAAAACCACTGCACGTCGTGTTCTCTTCTAAATTAGCTGTACTTTAAGACATATCTACAGAATCAAAACATCGAGTTCTGAATTTAGTCATGTTTTCTGCATATCATTTACCCCTAAAGCTGAACCATCAACAATATACGAAGGAGAATTTTCAGTGATCATTGCTCTGACATAAAACAGAGGGCAATGTATTGTAGGATCCCCTCCACCCGGCGGAGCACTTTGGACACCTAAAATATGCAGGTTCGTTCATACAGGTGCCGTGTCTCCGGCATCCTTCAGACTCTTGCTCAGCCGACTATATGCACACTTAATTCCTTCCTATCGCGACCATGTTCCAAACACTATGCCTTGGCGTCCATGACTTTTGTCGTCTCTTCATACAAAAATACACGTTCTCTAGATTGCTCCCTCGCAAAGCCAAGGCACTCTCGTCTCACACGGGTGACTTTCTGAGGCACTCTTGCAAAGCGCGCGCTCCTTCTTGCAAGAACATCGGCAATTCTCGGAGGATTGCACGCCTGCCTCCCAAGATTGGAATATAAAGGCATGACATAAGAGGACTAAAAAGCGTTGAAGCACTTTGTTCATAATGCGAGACTCCTTACGTGCACAGTTACATACTAAAAACAATTTTGGCACACAAAATAATGTAGGTAGTTTCACAGCTTCCCTCCATGTCGTCAAAGATAGCGAGTCAGGAACCTCACACAGGAGACAACAAAGGCTTTGGCGTGACATTAAATAACTGAATACAAAGGGTCCTTACAGTCCTTACGCAGTCGGGGTGATGATCGCGGAATTACGATCTTAATAAAACTATTTTTCAGGTGTTTGTCGCTACCGGCACAACCCAACAATATTCCATGGTGTCGTCAACGTGAACTATGTTATTCCTCTCTGAGAAGCGTAAAATCACAGGTTCTTGAGTGCGAGGCCTGTGTCCTAACTTCTTTTCAGTAGTAAGCCCGCACCTAGCAAGCACGTACATATGACTTCTGAAATGGCTTTGATTTACCGCAATGATGTAATTTGAGAGTGCCTAAACGCGCAGGAAGTTTGTACTTTTCAAATATATCACTCAAATTCCCGCGTCATATGTGGAATTTATTCGCTGAACGGGCGTGCTCGTAAGAAGACCATATAAATATTGGCCCACCCGCTGCTGCTTCAGTTATAAAATATATTTCTTGGTAGTCCTTTTCATGCAGCTACTTGTGGCACTATGGTCTCCAAGCGTTTCAGCAAACAGATGGACACATAGTTCCACTGAGTTCCCTTGACGCAAAGCAATTTCGTCTCCATAAACGAGGGTACTGTAAAACGCGTTACATTCAGTGTGTTCCAAGTTTTACTATTGTTCAGAATGGCCAACATTGCGCCCAAATGAAGAACTCCACCACTGAATGGTTGTCTTTGTATAGAATACCAAATACATAGCCTCTGGTACTACGAAATGGCCGCCGAATAATTAAATTAGACTTTCTGTCCTATTCATCTAGTGTGGACACTTCAGTGTGTTTCCAGTTCAAATTACATCCTTTTTACAACCACGAATAATATTAACTAGACACAGTGCGAAACAACGGTTTTTTATGAATATTTTCTTGGATAGCACGTTGCTACCATTCAGGAAGTACTGACCGCATTCATATTTCATTAACGGAAGCACGAAATGGAGGGAAGACGCGACAGTGTGCGAAGTGCGAAACACCAAACAAGCACCACGTGTATGTACAGAACATGCCCGGTCTCAATGACTACGCTTCCTCAAAGCCCCAGACAGGAAGCAGCCGACGTTGCGAAGGCTGGAATGTTCTGGGTGCCATATGCGTCCTACGTGTGTCCGAGCGACAGCACGTAAGGTCTCCCGGCGACAGGACGCTGCAGTCATCTTCACTACGCACGATGCCGCCACAGGTGGCGTACAATGCACCACAGTTCAGGGGACGTCACAACACAAGGAGAAAAGTTATGCGGAGTCCGTGACAACTACATGCTCGTGCAGATGCCGCGGCACTGGAAACCGAGGCTCGATCTCGTCTGTGCGAAATGCCAAGCTTCAAGGTCGGCGTGCAGCAGGGGCGGTCGGAGGAACGTCAGGATGAGAGCTGCGGGACAAGTCGCTTTATGTACAGTTGCCGGAAGTGCTGCAACCCGAGAAGTATCCTAGCTGGGACGGCACTCAAGAGTCTTGCTGGTTCTTTGGTGCGTCATCGCTGGGCGCCTTCTTGCACTCTCCCAACCACTGGGCACGTCTCATCTTGTGGGTCTGTTTGTAAGAAAAGGCAGAAGAAACTATGTAAAAATTTACAAAGAAGATCGCGGACATCGTGCGTAATTGTGGACACAAGTTTGGATGCCGTGGTAGGCGAAAAAAAATTAATCACCTGCTTCCGAGTCTGTAAACAAACAGAAAAGGCAAAAGAAACTATGTAAAAATTTATAAAGAAGATCGCGGACATCGTGCGTAATTGTGAACACAAGTTTGGATGCCGTGGTAGGCGAAAAAAAATTAATCACCTTCTTCCGAGTCTGCAATTTGGGGACTACATTCCGTCATTTGAACATGCACGCGCGCACAGAAACAACTTTGGGTCTCATAAATATGTTTCTTGAAGGCGCGAGCCAATCTGCTGCGCGCGATTGCATGAACTTCACTAAGACCAAGCTATATGAAACTGTCACAGCCTGCTAATAAGAAGATTCTCTCTTTAGTCTACATTACTGCAAGAAAGCTGTGATGAGAAACCAATCGAAGCTGCTGCTACCATTTTGCTGCGCTTTTGCAATAGTTTATATTCCTGGCATCAAATAGCACGAAAATTCATGTTGCTATATGAACATTACGAATAGTTCTCCATGCCGTGTAAGTGCCGACACTTCATTTCGCATGGCGCCGAACTCGATGCTCAGCCAGAGCATTTTTGGCGTATTTGTCGCATATCAAGCAGAGTGTGTAGACTTACAGCATCCAAGTCTCTGCTCCAAAGTCCATCGCAAGTGCCATTGCAGTGGGGGCAAGGGCGATGCAGGGCGTATCCTCCGCACTCTGTGCAGTCCAGACAAGTCTGCTCCTCTGACCAGCTCACTCCACACCTGCAAAATGTCCAGCACGCGTTTTATGTCAACTTGTTCCTGCAAAAAGCTTTGGCATACTACTGCGTTTTCGTTGACACTGTATCTGAAAATTCAAACCATAGCTGTGTATTAAACGCTGTTAAATAACTCTTTCACGCTGATAGTATGTTCGATGATAAGTAACTGTGCGAGATTATTTTGGCTCGTCCCTCCAAGAGCAGCTGATCACTGTTCTCCATCGTAACTCATTTTATGGATGTAGTTAAATATTATTCGATAACAAACCTTTAAATAAGTGTTAACCTGCATTTTGGTGAAATGTCGCTCGTTCGACTAATTTGAAAAACCGCTCACTCGCCTAACATTAAATCCTACTATCAAAAAAAAATTAAGCTACCTTTTGCTCTAATAATTCTTCACCGTTTTGGGAAACCCCTGAATCTGCCGACACGTTGTGATACTTGTATATCCGAAGGTGCCGAAATCATGCGAGGGTGAAAAAGGGTGGCCAGCCTTTTAACGTACTGCATCTCCCTTTGTTACAGCAGTAAGCAAATGTACTTTCACTTATAGCTGTCGTGATGTCCTTGCTCACGTTTCGATGTTATATTCTCTCCTTTAGTCCCGCTCTAAGCCCAGCACACCAAGTAAGGTTAAGCCAGACACTCGATGGCAAAACTCATCACTGACATTACCACCTGAACGTTGTGCGATTTGCGCGAGTACTGGACAGGAGGAGTAACAGACACATCCCTTGCCCCGTTATTGCGCAGTTCATTGATTGATTTCTATGGTTTTACGTCTCAAAACCAGCTATGATTATGAGAGACGCCGTAGTGGAGGGCTCCGGAAATTTCGACCACCTGGGGTTCTTTAACGTGCACTGACACCGCACAGTACACGGGCCCCAACATTTCGTCTCCATCGAAATGCACCCGCCGCGCCCGTGATTCCATCCCCCGACCCTCGGATCAGCAAGCCGAGTACCATAGTCACTAGACCACCGTGGCTGCTAGACCACCGAGTCCCTACACTTGCTGGTATATTCGAGCTTAGTGTGAACTGCGCATGGCATCACGCAGTTCACACTATGATTATGTATATAAGCTCGAATATACCAGCAAGTGGAGCTAAAATGACTGTTATGTTGCCGCTCATAAGGCGATCGTACAGAAGGGACGGCGTAGCACCGTACGCTATACAAAGCTTCTTTCTCGGCTCTCTCTCTGCATGTTCTTTGACAGCAATTATCAATGGAAAGCAAACGGCTTCCATTGAGCGGCTGGTCTCTCACGCTGGCCCCCAGGGGTTCCTGGTACGAGACCCTTCCCTTTCGCTGAACGTCGCTCGGGGGGGTCGCGGCTGCGCGACCGTACTTGTCCTCTCAGTGGCCGTTTCGGGGAAGAGCAGCTCGGACGCGTAGGAGGAGAATGCATGAAAAGTGCGCCGTCGCTTGAAGCGACAATGCGCTTGGCCCAACCAATTCTTTAACGACCAGCATGCGCTTTCGGCGCGCCGACTGGAACGAAGGGGTGAGTCGCAGCAGTGCACGGTCCGAACTGCGGGAAAGGCGAAGACACGCTGTGTTTCCTGGAACGACAGGGTTCGACTGGATGAGCGTGGGAGATGGCCCGAATGCCGCAGGGCTGCTACGATACCGATATTTCGACTGTGAGAATATCTGAGAGCGTGGGATAAGGAGAGGGAGAGCTATGATGGGAAAGAATGCCAAAATGCCTGTTTAAACTGCAAAGACGCTGCTGTCAAGATTAGGGACAGCCCACTAGGGAGTGGCTTAATCTGAGGATAAACAGATTGGATGACAGAAGGTTGAGGCGGACCAGCAGTGGCCACCTCCCCTCTTTCTTTGTTACCGTAAGGTACTAAAGACTGGACGGGATTCGTTTCCCTTCAGTCTAGGCTGTAATCACTTAACTGATCGATCAGTAAGACTCCGTACGATGCAACTTCTGTCTGGGCCGTAACCACTCGGTGGTCGAACAGTGAGACTAGGTTCGTTGTATGTAGTAACAGTGTTCTAGGCTCTAACTTAAGAAAAGTTAAGTAGAAGAGTAAGTCGCTGTTGATGTCTATGTTATCATCAGTGTGCTTCGGCAAGATGTACATATGACTGTAAATATTTTGCTACAATATACCTTCAAGTTCATTACCTCCAACCTGCCTCCTGCTTCATCGACGTCGATCATCTTCTCGACGGGACTTCAGTCCACATCAAGGAGAAAACGAACAAGAAGAACATAACTATGACCTTTGACGCTATCACTTGTATATTGAATACGAGGTTCAAGAATGTTTACAAATATAGGGAAGTGGCACGCGCTCGATGCGAAGAACAATCACCAAGAACTCACGTGAAACAGCAGTTGTAGTTGCTCTTGAGACCCTCCAGCGTAATCGCGTCAGACATGTCAGCCTGCAGTTGCTCTAGCGCCAGATCGTCGATGCTTTCCCAGTAGTTTTCTCGCTCTGAGCAGCGCGCGAATGAGTTGTGCGACAGGGCCATCAGCACAGGGTCCGACTTGGAATGCCGGATGCGTCGATCTGAAAACGCAAAATAAGGCATCATGAGCATCTGTCCTGCCCATCAGGGGTGAATTCATGTAGAAGTGGTTAGTTTCAAGTGTAGGTCATTCCAGCCACGGTCACTACAGCTACAACGACACTTGCGACAAGTCACTGTGCTGCAGTATTGGTATTGCTTACTTCCATTACCATTTCATTTCTCCCCCTTCTCCCCAGTGCAGGGTAGCAAACCGGAGACTAATGTCTGGTTAACCTCCCTGCCTTTCCTCATCATCTCTTTCTCTCTCTCTCTCTCTCTCTCTCTCCATTACCTGACAATTTCTATTGCTTCATTTTTGTAATTCAGTAGTCGTTGTCAACATAACTCCGAGATGCTACCACAGCAAAGGTTCAGTGAACCAAAAGGAGCTGAAAACAGTGAATAATGTGCATGTCATGTCTCGCCTGTTCGTAGTACCCGCGAAAGAACATTAGCATTCAAATGTACAGGTAATGGCGTTTCTATAATGTTGTCGTAATCCGAATATGGTAATGTATCAGCTCGACAGTACCACACGGCGACATCTGTAGGAGTAAATTTATGTGTGCGGTCTTCTATAGTCGAATTAAACGCTCATTGAAGGATTATCGTGATTGAGCAGACTACATTAATTTATTTCTTTCAGTTTACAAGAAGGCAACGCAATATTCAGAACAAGCACACCATAAGCAATAGTACATACTAATAACATACACAAGTATGACAATGCATGCAAATGCATTGCTCCAAGCCTCCCAACCGTTGCCATCGCATGCAGTGCCATTTTACTTCACACGCATGTCGCAGCAAAGTTCGAATTTGCTCATTTTACGCCGGCTGTTCCAGGTTTATTAGTTGAGTTCAGATGTTTATGCATAACTAAAGTCTCCTAAAGCTTTTGCTTCAGTAATACCAGCACAACTGAATCGACGCGGCATGATCCATAACCTAAGAGGCTTTCGGGAGCTTATTTTCGAGGATAGCTCGGCTCATTATGGTTAGCAAAACCAGTACATGCCTGCAAAACGAATGACGGAACTGCGGCCAATATATCCGGCTGGAACCGGAGCTCAGACATCCGCAATGATCCATGACAGACGCGCACAAACCCCTCACTCACGTAAATCAAGCCGCTTTGGCGTGTTCGAGCGCACGAGAGTTGCTCTTCCGCACAAATTTCGTTCCCTCGCCTGATCCGTGCACAAATGGCTGACAGGAAGCGGTCCAGCGACAAAATAACAAGTGGGATGCTTCCTGCTTTTTAATGAAATAACGAAACAGAATGGTTCAGAAGGCGTTATTTGCAAATACTCATACCATTAAATCGTTGCTTTCGTGAAAGTGCAGTTTATTATTATGATCCTTCAGTGAGCGCAATATTCGTCCGAAAACTTGGAATTATAATTTGCGCATTCGGTCAGCCCTTTCCTTGACTGACGTGATAAGTTGAGTTCGTTTCCTCTATCAATAATGAAAATACTAAAGAAGGCGGCTACAGCTTTTTTTGGAAAAGCGACGGCGATGAAGTTTCGTATTCGGTGTCAGACAGCTCCTAGAGGACAGTAATATAACGTTACGGCAAAACTAATTGATCATTCTAGCTTCTGTTTGTCGGATGAATACCTCTCATTTGTTTCATGCCGATGCCTAAGCAATTACGCTCATAGGTACTGCAGGCGTAGCGCGGCGTAATGCTTCCTGCTCTGCCGCCATTTCTCGACCAGGCTTACTTTCCGATTCCTCAGAATTAACACTACTCTGCAAGGAATACTTTCGATACGGACGTAAGTAACTCAAATGTAACCAATCATAACTGACACCTAGACACGGAAGTGCTTCCAAGCGCACGGCTTAATTCTCTGTTATTACGTATTCTTCGCTTCCGTATCTTAGGTTATTGCTTACGGCACAATGTGCCATCCTGTGACAAAGAATCAACTTGCCAGTTCGTTGCCAACTGGCCCGATACTTAAAGACACCAGTTAGTACAGACATACAGTCAAGGCTTTCCATTTGTAAACTCTATGAGGAAGGAACGTCGTAAAACTGTCAGTTTACCATTGTTATCTGTTAAGGGGTCCTGCGGTACTTTTTGAACAAAGTCGGAAAAGAATGCTGATCGGTCGTGCAAGCTCTTGTGAACACGTGAGCCAAATGTTATTGCACTTCGAGCACAAGGAAATACGTAACTCGGTTTCGAACACATCTGGAAAGCTCCCGCTCTTCTTCCAACAAATGCTGTCACCGTGGGCACCGACTATGTCGCTTGAGGCCGAAACAGCATTAGCCGATTTCATGATCGCAGGAACATCATCTGCTACGTTCCATTTGTTCGTTTTCAATTCAACTAATAAAGAAAATGTGCGTATCTATCGAAAAACACAACCAAAACAATGAAAATGTCAATTGACGTAGTCGGTGCCTCCAGTGACGTCATCCGTTGAAAGAAGAGCCCGCGCTTTCCAGCTGTGTTTGAAACCGAACTGCGAAATGCCTGGTGGGTGCAGCGCAGTATAATATTTGGCTCACTCCGTCTTTCGCTTGACCTTCTATGTCCTATTAGTAGTGACTATTTGGATCACACGTTTACAGAAGCCCTCACGAATGATCAGCCTTGTTATCCGACTGTGTTGAAAAAATGTTGGAAGGCTCCCCTCTATCTTTGTTTTATTTATTTGTCTTTTCCGCATTTAACCTCTAGGAAATGACCTTGTTGAGACGCATCTCGACTATACCGTACCGTGCTTATTCGGAAAAGCCAGTACACCACAAACACGTACATCGGTCCCAACAAGCCGGCACTGCTTTAACCACTACGAGGCCTGTGCAGACTAAAACAAAAAAGCCGGCACCTGACTGACATCGCAGCATGCGCACAGCTGCCGTCCCTGAAACGCGCTAGCACGAATGAACCATCCCTGGCGCCGGCGCGCCGTTTGTTCAAACGCTGCCGTTTCGACAGCGAGGTTCGGCCGTCGCGCGTTGTGGATGCATACGCTTCAGTGCTAGTCATAAGTCACCATGACCTGTTATTTACTCGCTTCGCGTGGCGCGTGATTCATGTGCCTTGCATTAAATGTACTATAACGTTGTGCATTCGCGAAGTGATTCATGTTTACAGTTTTGCCTCTTGCCCCTTTTTTCGTTCCTAGTTTCCGATGTGTAAATTTCCGCATATAAAATTGTCTATCCTATCGAGGGTATAGCTTTTCTGTGTATATGTTTTTCTCACGGAAAAATACAGGAAAGAACTATCAAGATGTGCGCAACTGCCCGTCGTTCATTTGAACCGCGCTTAATATGGCCTAATCTAGATTGAGAACATTTATCCTCCTCTTTTCAAGGCAAAACGTAACTTCTGTGGAGACAAACTGCTTCCATTCTGCGAAATAAGAAGGCAGTACACGCTGCAGTTTTGTGTTTTTAAATACGTAACAGACAAGAAAGTTGCAAAATTTCTAATAACAAAGACGAACTGGCCGCACATGGCATTCAAATCCATGTTGTCCGACACCATTTCTCTTTCTATGCCACGTACACTACACTTGACGAGGTGCATTTCGTCTCTGTAATTGTAAACTGTGTAAAGTAAGAGATCTTGTTTGTCACCTCTGTTTGCTACAGCCCGCACTAAGCTTCTTTTTCTTTTTTCTTTTCTGTTACGGCCTTGTACAATACGTCACAAGCAAAGCATTTTATACAGTCAGTCGATCGGCTAACGGTTTTCTGTTCGACGAACGCTATCAAGCTGTGCCCCGTACGCCTAGTAATCATGCGCAAACATTACCCGTCTATCACCACCACTGGCACACTTCAAGCCAGTGTGCTACGAACGCATCGTCCCAACGATTTCCTCGTCCAACATCTGAAAATTTCCGAATTTCACTTCGCCATCTTACACTTTTCCCTAACTAGACAAAGCCAAACTAGTTGCCGGCCACCTCATTAACGTTCACCGCCAAGAAGTATAACCTCTAGAAATGAGGCCAAGGGCAAAATACGGAGCAGCGAGGAGTCACGCGAAGAACCGAATTAGCTCTCGTGAAAGACAGCTCCGTTGGCGTCGACGCAGACGAGCCTGTCTTACTACGAAACGAGTCCCAATGAATGAGCCCACGCGGAGCATACACGAAAGCAATGGCATTCATAAAGGACCAACCATTCATGAAGTGGGCCAACGCTGTGTAGGGAACTCTACGACGACCTGTACTTCGACGAATTTCCGCCCGTACGGTGAGACGCCGTAGTAGTACGCTAGTACGCAATGCGAGTCACCCTTCCGCGCATGTTCACTGGAAAAGCTTGAGACGCAATTACGCCTCGAGTGTGACGCAGCCCGTCGCGACGCACATTTCAGCATGGGCAGCAATACGTCACGCCAAGCGTGGCTTTTCATTCCGTGGGTCGCGCCGTGACGCGGCCTGCAAGCGCGAGTGAGCTTTCACTCACGAAAAAAAAAATAAAAAAGTACAGTGCACACGAAGAAGACGTGAGTCAGGGCGCCGCTGCGCGGACGTTAATCCGGCGATAATAATAATAAAGAAAATGTAGTTGGCCGCTTCTCGTGCCTGGTGACTAAAAAGCAGGATGACTCAAGGATTGACGAAGCGCGGCTCGCGGGTGGAGAGGGGTAATCATAAAGCATGATGAGATTTTAATGTTCCCTCAACTTTAGCCTCCGACGCATTACGACGTTCAAGCGTTGAGGGCTGAAGTCAGCCTGCTGGGGAAGTTTCAAAGACACATTCACGAAGAGCTTCAGCAAGAATAACGATGTGCCGTTAACGGCGAAGAGCGACCGAAAATCTGTGGACGAATGCTACAAGGCTCGAAGTAGTCTCATTACCCGACTGTGCACCCCATTGCTCGTACTTTCACGCAAAAAAAAGAGGGGGCGAATAGGGGGGGGGGGGGGGGGGGGTCACTTTCTATTCATAAGCCGGTCCTGAAGATATCCTTACGAAATTAGGAAGGTGCTACATGATCTTGCGACCTAAGCTCTACTGTGTAAAAGAGAATTATTTTATATATTAAAAGCATGATTTATCCACGTTGCTTGTTAAGCATTCACTCTTCGTGCCCGCATACGCAATTTTGCTTGCCAACTACGAGCAGATCTCTTGGTGATCATTCTATGTTCAAATAAACAGGACTTCCCCTCAAATAAAACATAACATCCGCCTTGACCGTGGTACCGCACGAAAGCCCCTCAATAAGCAGAGGACGACTTGTCGATCCAAGCGGTCTGAAAAGCGTCGCTCTTTTTTCTTTCTTTCTTTCCAAGGTCGTCTGTATACGCGTGCTCTTCTTTATTAAAAAGTGAAAAAAAAAAAAGTCAGACGCTTACGTATTGGCACACGCACGCGCTGCTGCACGTGCCATCTGCGTGATCTGTACGAAACCCGAAGAGACGCGCGCTGCTGGTCTGCGTAATCCTCGCTCCTCCTCTGTCCCTGCGCTGGCTACTTTTCCTGCTGGCTCGGGTAACTGCGCTACACAGCGCGATCTGGGATCAGCTAACGAGCGGTCGGCTCAGGTTAGCGTGACACCAGGTCACGAAGAACTGACCTACGTTCAAGGCCTTCACAAACGCTGCTACCGATCACATCAGCAACGACAACCTGACTTGGCTGCGGGTGCGTAAGCCACAAAATCGACCTGTTTAGGACACGTTGCTATGTGTAGGACGACAACTTATCGCACATTGAGAAAAGCCTGTGTATATCTGCGTTCCAGCCGAGGAACGGCAACATAAGGTGATATTTAGGGCATGCGCGTGGCGAAATGGTGTCAGGTCGTGCGCTCAACGAGCGTTAGAGTTTCCGAGAAGCGGGCGATCTTGCGTTAAATCCGGCCGCAACACGTCCCAAATATAAGGTACTGCTTCAACAGAGATTTCGTATGCTGACACGAATGTCAGATGGTGCAGTGGCGATCAAGTGCAACCGGAAAAGGGTTTCTTGATCGCAATTGCCTTATTTGCGTATGATCAGGAAAGAAGCCGATAGCGATTTAATATCCCCGTCTAATACCCATATTAGTAGGTACCTGGCTATCGACTTGCTCGGCAAAGCAGCTCATGTATTCAAGAAAAAAAAATATGCTGGAAAGAATGAGTCTTTCTTCTGCTGACTACGCACCAACCGTTTACTGATTTATCTTTCTCTCTTTCCTTTCGCAGTTCCTAGTAAACACCTGAGTTTTCGCACATGTGATTTCCACCGATGTTATCATCACTGTCGTAGAAAAGTGAAAGCGCAAGAGATCGAAGTGGCTCTCACCTTTCTTGAAGACCGCGGGGTGGGACTCGTGAGGTGCCGGAGTTGGGTAGCTCACTATAACTCCGCTGGCCATCGAATTATTACTCCACGTGGTAGGACACGGCGGCGACAGTAGGACGATCCGAACGAAGCAGTGCCAGAACGTCGGCGAAGGTCACAGCTTGGTGCCCTTCCTGCAATTCAACTGACACCTGGCAATACTAAGACTTTGCCTCAGGAGAAACTCGCGATCAAAACACAAGTTTCGGTTTTTTTTTCTTCACGAAACGAGCGCGTGCATGTGCGCCGACTAGCAGACGACTGTGGGGCAACGCCAGCGGAGCCTGCGATTCATTCGAACGCGCCACTAACGCCGCGGCGCGGCGGTTCGCGCGGCGCAGGCGCAGTTGCTCTGGGTAGGGCTGCGCACTTCGCGAGAGCCAGTGCGCACAGTATTTCGTCGGCGAAGGTATTGGCGCGATGTTTGAGGGACGTTTCTCTTCCTGCAATACGCTTCTAGAGCGCGCACTTGCTGCAGGGCCAAGAACCTCGAGAGACCAATAGCCCCGAGATTTTTCTTGCTTGGAAGTGAAGTAGACAGAAGGGCTTTCCGTCGACGTGGAAGTGCTTCGTATAGTTGCCAAATGCAGCAGAGCCAATACATTGGCAACTTCGACGTCTCGAGTCTGCTCGTGCTGTCTAAGCCCTTTCCGAGTATCCCGAAGTGTTCCTGCCCCTAAATCTAGGAAAGACAAAAAAGAAGGCTTTCGTCGACGCTGCTCGCTAACGTGGTAGTCATATGGCTTCCAGCGGTTTGCACTAAAACAAAGCGGTCGAGTCACGTGCTACGTACATGCAATACAAAGCTTCGAAATAGGTTTGGTCTCTCTTCTTTTCTCATCTGGCCCGCCGCCACCTCGGCTTCTCTCGTACAGTCTCTTACAGCATTGCTCATTTTCTCTATGGCTTCTTTCTATGCAATGCCGGCTTATTAGCGGGCTTGTCAATTTTCGGGCGCCTCTACGATTATCCCTGTTGTCTGGAAACTTAGCTCATCGACCTTGAAGTTGAGGTCGATTGTCGTTAATATATAAAGGGGTGGTGAGAGAAAGTTATTTAAAAATTTCAATTCCAGGTTTGACAAATGAACTTTTAATGATTTGATTGATTTGTGGAGTTTAACGTCCCAAAACCAGCTCTGATTGTGAGAGACGCCGTAGTGGAGGTCTCCGGAAATTTCGACCACCTGGGGTTCTTTAACGTGCACTGACATCGCACAGCACACGGGCCTCAACATTTCGCCTCCATCGATATGCAGCCGCCGCGGCCGGGATTCGATCCCGCGACCTTCGGATCTGCAGTCGAGTGTCATAACCACTAGACCACCGTGGCGGGGCAACTTTTAATGAGACGATCAAGGACTAGAACGAAGCGCGCGAACTGGCTGTGCCCTTGAAAGCTCTTTTATAACCTGAAGCACATTTAATGTTTAAGCGCGTGAACACTTACGGGGCTTTTTCCATTCCTGCATTGCACAACTGGCAGAAACATCGTGGAAACAAGAGAGCGAACTGTCTCGGGCTTTTAAAAGCCCATTTAACGGTGTGAAGGAAACAGACTTTCTTTCCTTAAATAGCGTGTAGAATCCATCTGCTTCGCTACCACTCCTTTCCTTTTGTGCGGGGCTTCATCCTTAATGTACTTACTTCACCTGTTCTGCTGCCTTCTCATGTTGTTTTTCTTCTATTTGAGCCACTTCTCTTTGATTCCTCATTTCCCTTCATTTCCACCAGTCTGTTGACAGTGAAAACATGGGCTCATGGCTAAAGCTCATCGTTTGCTAAGGGAGCTGACGCTGCTGTCTCTTCACAATTTAGTTGGTCCAGCAGCGCGTCAATAAAATGACCGCCACTCATTCTTAGATTTAGTGGCACGAACAACTCGGAGGACCATTAGGAGGCACTGAGACGAGGACCCTCGCACTCTGAGTCCAAGAAAAACGACTGTACGCAAAGACAACACGCTTGAGTTCGAACTGCTTGGTGCCGGTTCAACAGTTAATACTTGCACTGACGCTCGCAAGCCTCGATGTTTTCCCGTCACATCAAATGACCTGTACCGAAGTGTCCGGCGGCTTCGGCGCCCTGATTGAGACATGATGGGTTGATCTGACGAGATTTAGTGATTCATGTTCGACTGGGCGCTTACAGTCAGACCATCATTTAGACTCTGCGAGCGCTCTCTATTATTCCCGTTTAGAAATTATTCCATTTTGAAAAAGAATGAAACAGACTTGAAGTAGAGCTTTTGAAAGTGTTGTCGCGTACCACGCAAGAGTGACGGACTGTGACTGTTTGACTGTGTGTGTGTGTGTGTGCTGGACAATCTTCTGTCTTTCTTACCCTCCTCCCTGCCTAACTTCCCATGCCCCCGTCGCTCTCCGCATTTGTAGGGTAGTCTACCGGTTGTCTTGAACTGGTTAACCTCTCCCTACCTTCCCCCTCTCTCTCACAACCTCTCTCCCCAGCTTTCTATCTTTTAATGTCCCTCATCCATTCATCTATTGTGTGAGGTATCACACCGGCTGACCTGAGCTGCTTAACTTCTCTGCCTGTCACTCTCCCCTACTTTCTTCCTTCACCAGATGGTTTAGTGTATTGGGCTCACAACACACCCGCGTTCAACTGCTTTTGCGTCTCGCCACCTCACCCTGAAAGGACTTCTCAGAGTTAGTTACTCGAGAGAGAGAGAGAGAGAGAGAGAGAGAGAATATTTTATTGATGAATCCGGAGATGTTAGCCTGGTTAATGGCCTGGCTTGCTACTCCAGGTGTTTAGCGGTGATTATGATATTTACAGTGATCATGTGTAACACAACACGTACATACAGTCACACTTACCCACACACTCATATATACATATATACACTATAACTCAGTTTACAGCGTTTCTTTGAGGCATGTTGCCCGTAGAAACGCTATCAGCGCCTTAGTGCTACGTAGTGCGCAGGCGCTGTCTTGCCACGGGCCTAGGAGATGCCGCAGCTCCAAGGTCGTACCGTGTGGCAAGTGAAGCGCTGCCTTCAGAGTCTTTCTCTCCGACTCGTAGCGCTCGAAGCTGCACAGGACGTGTTCAAGGTCCTCTCGTGTGTTACGTGTAGAGCACTATGGAGAATCAGACTGTTGTATTTTGTGCTTGTAATGTCTTGTGTAGGCTACATTAAGTCTTAATCGGTGAAGGCACGCCTCATCTCGCCTGGCTAAACCTCGTGGTACGTGAAAGCTGCAGGCTGGGTCAATAGCGTGTAGTGGTCCGTACTGATATCTTGAATCACACCAGAAGTACCGCTGCTGATTCCAGGCAAATGCCGATACCATAGTCGCCGCATCTTTTCTTCAAAGAGGTACGGCTGTTAGTGGTGTTTTAGTACCATGGGCTGTTCTGGCAGCACTGTCGTCCCGAACGTTTCCTTGTATTCCACAGTGGGCTGGCAACCACTGCAATACAACGCGGTGATTAAGTTCATGAGCATTATTGCCTAGCCGCTTGATGTCCAAAACCAGTTGTTCTTGGGCGCGTGGTGACTTCAGGGACTGCAGCGCCGCTCGCGAATCAGAGAATATTACCCAAGAATCAGGTGTCTGAGCTACGATGTAAATAAGCGCTCTCCGCAATGCAGCCAGCTCAGTAGCTGTGGCCGATGTGCGGTGACCCAAGGTGGCAGGAATTGACATGTTTGCCGACGGGATCCACAGACCTATTGCCGATGATGTAGCCGTAACAGAGCCATCAGTGTAAATGTGGCGGCAGGATATCTAGTTGGCGTTAATATGTTCCAGGGTGAAATATTTCAGTGCTGGAGCTGGCGTGTTACTTTTACTCTTGATGCCCGGTACAGTCGTGACTATGGCCCAAGAGGGTAGTTTCCATGGTGGCCTTGTCGGAATTGATGGCTTTTCGTACATCAGCGGGAGAAGGGTCTGTACTTCGGATGTGGTGGCTGATGCAAGCGGGTGGTTGTGAACCCTAGCAGCAAAACGCACACAGGCTCGAAGAAACTCTTGCTTCAGTAGCAGTGGCACCGAAAGTCGCCGGCTTTCTGTTAGGGTTCCTACGGTCGAAGTCTTTTTAGGTAGGCCCAGGCATACCCTCAGCGCTTTAGGTTGCATACTGGTGAGCGCCTGGATACTAGACTTGGAAAGTCCCTGTAGTTACTCGAGGCGACACATTACATGCACTGGATTGGAATAGCCATTAAAAGAGCATAAGCCTTTCACTCTCCACGATTGCTGGGCGTAAGTTTGTCGCAATGACATACACGCCCCGCCACGGTGTTCTAGTGGCTATGGTACTCGGCTGCTGATCTGAAGGTCGCGGAATCGAATCCCGGACGTGCCGGCTGCATTTCGATGGAGGTGAAATGTTGAGGCTCGTGTACTGTGCGATGTCAGTGCATGTTAAAGAATCCCAGGTGGCCGAAATTTCCGGCGCCTTCTATTACGGCGTCTCTCATAATCATATCGGGGTTTTGGGACGTAAAACCCCACAAATCAGTCACCAGTTGATGACACATCACGACAAGAAACAGCCAACTGAATCATCATACAACGCTCTCGTTATTATGCCTACTGTTGTTCTGAGAAATGTTAAGCAATGCCAGGTTAACAAATGCCGCAGTCGAGTGGTTTATGTGCCGAATTCTCAACCACTAGTCAATGCTTTAGATTTCAACGAGACTTACAGTATGCCAGTAGCCTCAGATTGTGCGTGCGCCTACTCTTGCGCTTCGCCTGCGCCGTGTAACTTCAAAGAAAGAATGAACAGCATCGCGGATTAAAGTACTTTTCGAGAGCGGCATGTTGAGGCACACGTTAGCGTCTAGACCCACTTCCTCATAACTTCGCAAACACTTCCACACCCGCGTTTAAGAGGGATTCTGCTGAAAGCATATTGCGACTCACCCTAATACGCCCGTCTGGCGTTAGCGTGAGTCGTAGCGTGCAAACTTCTCGTTGCAATGTTGGTTCTCCGAACAGACCGCTTCAGACGGCAAAAGATACGCGTGAATCGTCAGTAGCAAGCTCGGACGCCATGAATGAATCTCCTGGCTGAACAACGCAACCGGTTTTCAGAATGGCGTACTCAGCAATGAAATAACAGAGTGGTTGTACGCTCGTGCCCGAAATGCAAACAACGCCCTCATCGTCATTTTTTTTTCCCTGCTCTTCTGGCCTTAGAGCAAGCCTTAGACGACGCCAAATTATAGCTCTTGGGAAGAGGCGGGGTTCGTGCTACAAACGCATTTTGCCTTACTCGACCAAAGCGACACGGCGCTGCCCGAATAGCACAAAACTCTATCGTTGCCTTATATGGTAACTCACGGTGCGTGCTTTATGGCGCGCCTCCTTAGGTGATCGCGCAAGATCGAGCGGCCGATAACTCAACGAAATGCAGCCACATCAAGTGGGAAAACATGTTAACATAGTTTAAAGGACCGAGCGTGAGTCACGGCACTTTATTCCGCAATGGCGGCTCGGAAATTCTGTGGACATTGTCATTGCCCGCGGATCACTACGCAATAAATGCTGTTAGCCCAAAACAGACAACACATGTCGACTATCTAGAAAAAAAAAAAAAGCTGTAAGATCACTATAGCTATGAACAAGGCTTTCCTCTTTCAGTCATGCAGCCTGGTTTAGCGGATCGCGTGGAGATGCTCGATCAATGATTTTCCCACAACCACCAAGCGACTCAGGCGCCGCTTCTGGAAAATCTCGCCACACTATATGCAAGCCCACAACAACTTGCCGCGACAATTTCCCCAGTGTGGACTACGCAAAATTGTCTTTCGCTCCGCCTTCTGCGCATCACCATAAAGTGACAAAAATAACGCATGCACGTGCTGAAATAAAGTATCATTTCAGTAAATGCGCGTCCCTCTCTGACGACCGAAACCAAAGGCGAGTGCTGTGCGCCATGAGATTGCCGCAGCAGTTCTTTAAGCTAAATAAATAAATAAATAAATAAATAAATAAATAAATAAATAAATAAGTAAATAAATGTAAAAAAGTACACTTGAACTGACACTGCCGAGCTTAATAAGTTTTAATCTCTAGCAATCTTGGCACCCACATGTTGATTCCACTTTGAAATAATATTTCACCCGGCAAAACCAGTGGCAGCAAATTATGAGTTGGGCCGTTATGTACACGTCAGCAAGCGCGAATACGCACAGTGAATGGCCAGGTGGTTCGTACACGTGACAACAGAGAAATGCTGCATTTTTTTTTTGTGAGTAAATACCTTATTCGATCAACCAACCACTTATAGTGTACAGTGCACTGTACAATGATCGTACATGTATAGTATGTGGGCACGGCTAGCAAAACGGTAATTTAATGCCTGAAAAAGTGCCGTAACCCGTCCCAGTCATTAAACCGCGCAAGAAGCAGTAATGTAGACAACATTTAATGAAAGTAACAAGAAAGATGCAGCCACAGTTATACAAATATTATTATCACAATAAACCAACCATCGCCAGAAGAAGATTCATACTTTAGGACCGGCCTGCAAGACTCAGCTTATAACAATAGTGCATAACACTTGTTTCGAAGACACAAAGCAAAACATATGTGCCAAAACCCAAACGTTGATTATAAGAGTTTCATAAAGGTTTGCGTACACCATAGTATGGAAACACTTAACGATATTGTGACAAATGTTCATACCGCCTTAACAATACTACATGCTGGCCTTGTTGGTATTTACTTAAGGACATGATGAAGCCGCTTATCCTGTTGCTGTGTTTCTACCTTTTGTGTGTTTGTTCTAGTGGCGACTTCATCATGTTCATACCGTCATTTACAGCGACAAAATAGTAATGTTTTACCTTTGAAGCATTAGTAGATAGGTGTGTGCTTTCTTTTTAACTACAACCGCTGATCGGCTCTTTTTTGCTATACTGGTAATTGAGGGATAAGCATTAGTAAATAGTTGAATTATCATAGGTGTTATCGTTTGTGTACCATAGTTTTCCCGTATTCTTTCGCTGCAGTATGTTATGCGTCTCAAGAGAAGTTACCATTCACTTGAAAAGCTACCAGGCGAATTCAATCTTTTGTTGTTTCTTTAAACCATTCCGTCATGTCCCGTCTTTCTTTCTTTCTTTCTTTCTTTCTTTCTTTCTTTCTTTCTCGCCTTCGTCATCGTTTATGCAGCGGTCGTGACACACAGCCGCGGGTCAGGCGTATTTTTCCATCCATCGCTGCAAGGGCTATTGCAAAACGTAATGACCATTCGCGCCTCAGTGTCGCGTCGAGGCTTCGAGCGGTGGCGCGAGTGTACATTCGACGACAATGGAACATGAGGAACGACCGCCTCCTACGCGCCCGCAACACGGTTCCCTTTATGACAGCCGTTCGTGCACGCCCACTCCATTTGCATGCGTGCCCCGCGGTCGATTTTGGCCACAATGCGCAACGCTGACGACGTGCTTCGTGGAACACTTCACTCGCAGTATTTTCCGAACGTCAATCCGTTACGCTCTACGCTTCCACTGACGTCACGGGGGCCGCACGTAGTATATGGCTGGAAAAATCACGGCGCTGTCTTCAATCTTGTCCGTCAGTAACGGCAGTCAGTAACGTGAAATTAGACCTGCTTCCTCGCTGCCGCAGATAACACAGGCAGCACGGTCTTCTAGTCCAATGCGATAGCCGAAGCGATTGTGCACGTGCTCTGCGATTGCGCTAGGTACTGCTCCCAGCGACAGACTCTCGCCGCAGAATTGTCACGCCTTGATGGTCGACCGCTGTCTGAGCAAACCGTATTGGAATGCCGAAACGATAGGGTCTCGCAGCAGAAAGCCACGTAGGCCGTGGTCAAATTTCTGCGCGCAACGGGTCTCGTGAACCGTCTCTGACACCGCCAAGTTTGTGTGTGCGCGATTCGACCTCTCTCTTTCTCCCTTTATTCTTTTCTTCCATCCCTTTCTGTCTCCCTTCACCCCTTCCCCAGTGCAGGGTGGCAAACTGGATATTTTTCCTTCTGGTTACCCTCCCTGCCTTCCGCCCATCATATATATATATATATATATATATATATATATATATATATATATAGACCTGCTTAGTCTGCTACTGCGCGCGTTTCCTGCGCAGCGTGGAATACCAACATTCCGGACGATGTCAGTTTGTTTCCTGCGCCAGGGTCGCTCCTCCCGATGTTTCGAGGAAACGTACGACGTCGCCAACCCCCCCCCCCCTCCCTTTTCCACTGTCACTAACGATCGAACTGCATTTGTGGTTTCTGTTGTATCGACGGCACGAGAAAAGGCTATGGGATTTTGAACTGAATGCTCAAATTTAAACGGTATAGTTTCTTGGATGTCTTGAAAGCCATGTACAGCTGTACAGAGTGCTGTTCGTCGGATTCCTGCGGTATAGCCTACCTGCTATCGCCAACACCTGCAAGACTAACCTGCGCACGATACAGAGCATTCAAGCACAAGCTCTTAAGATATGCCTTGGCTTACCACGCAGCGCGTCAACGGCTGAAACCATTGCCATTGCGCAGGATTACTCTATCACGACGCACATCGCCGTTGAGACCATGCGACTTCACCTCAGGCATGTGGCTAGGACTCCCTCACACCATCTGGCGAGCCTCGTTGCTGCAAGGCCCCGCACTTCATTCAGCGCTAATGTCAATGCACACAGTGCGGCGTTTACTCCAGGGTACACGCCTGCGGCTAAGCGAGTGCTCCCTCCGTGGTGTTTGAGTCTCCCACAAGTACACCTCACAATTCCTGGGATACAGAAGAAGACAGATCTACCAGTATCTGCGCTAAAGCAACTCAGCTTACACCTGTTGTACGAACGGTACGGTAACCACGTACACGTATACACCGATGGATCGACTACGTCGTCCAGTTCTGGCGGAGCGGTGATCGTACCAACGCAGGGGATAACGATTCGACTAAAGACGTCTCATGTCACGACGTCCACGGCGGCAGAACTCACGGCTCTACGTCGTGCGCTAGAATTCATCCGTACTGAGAGGCCGAGGAAATGGGCTGTGTTTTCGGACTCGAAGGCGGCGTTGCAGTGCATACGGTCAGCTCTTAGGCGCGGATGCCACGAGCAGCTGACGTACGATGTAATCGTGCTTCACCACCACCTCCGAGAAAATGGCCACGAGATTGACTTTCAGTGGGTGCCCAGTCACTGCGGAATCAGCGGCAACGAGTCCGCAGATGGCGCAGCTCGCACTTCACATCAAGAAGCGAACATTATATCAATTCCACTCTCAAGGACAGATGCTGCAATGCAGCTTCGACACCTGGCACGCCGCCTCTCACTGGTTGAGTGGAACTCACCAAACATCAGACGAACGCGACTGTACCAGCTAAACCCTTCCCTGCATCTCCGCCCTCCATCAGGACTTCCTCGACATGAGGCCTCGCTTCTTTGTCGACTTTGGCTGGGAGTTGCCTTCACAAAGGCATACTCCGCATTAATTGGAGCGATCGACAGTGCAACCTGCGAGATGTGCGACACCGACGAAACCCTGGACCATCTGCTGTGCCACTGTCCGCGATTCGTCGAGGAAAGGAAAATCCTTGCTGAGACGCTACACCACCTTGACGATCGGCCACTATCCTTACAGATGCTACTCGAACACCGCCCTCATCGCTCGTCGGCCCACAAGGCACTAAAAGCACTTTTACGCTTTTTCAAGACGACTGGTTTGCGTGAACGCCTTTGACAGTTGCACTTGTCCGACAACGTCTTTTTCATTATTCCCCTTCCTTCTCTCTCTCCCATCTTTCTATTCCCCCTTCCCACTCCCCCAGTGTAGGGTAGCCAACCGGACGCCCTTCTGGTTAACCTCCCTGCCTTTCTGTTTTCCCCTTCCTTCCTTCCTTCCTTGAAAGCCATGAGAACTAAATTCTTGGACATTGCTAACCATTACGCAATACAGCCGAAACGTATCACTCTGTGTACGAAGCTAATACGCTTAAGCAGCACCAGTTGGGGCGCGTGACACCCGCAGTGTGACGTATTTGCTCTTGCTGTCTGCAACAACAATACTGACAAACGCTGTAAGGCATGTGATTGCGGGATTATTCATTGGCGGCAGCTAGGAAGCGATGCCCGAAAACAGCGTGTTTAACCTGGAGGCCGTGGTTTCCACGTGGACTCGGCCAAGACAATCGAAAGTAAGCCTTTTCATGAACGTAGATTTGCTAAAATTTCGTGGTATCTTACGCGCTCAAACCGCCGTGCGAACATGAAGTGGTAGGCCGAGGGCTTAAGAAATTATCATCACTCGGCCTCTTTAACGTGCACTGACAAAGCACCGTATACGGGCCTTTAATATTTTTGTCTTTATGTAAAAAATACGACTGTGTCGAGACGAAATCAAACCTACGGTTTCGGTTTTGTTGTCAGTAATATAAGTGGCGAAGTGAACAAAAGGCAGCTATAAATTGATTACAGAATATGAGTTAGTGAGGCCTGAAGCTCGATATCTGGCAAGTAATCAGAATTTGTACAGTTCATTAAAAGAACGCTGCAATTAAACTCCGGATGACAGCTTCAGTTCGTTCCGCCGAGACGTGTTCACAGGAACATCGTGCAAGCAAGAATTAAGCATACCGTGTTACTACGTTTGTACCACGTTTGTTACCACGTTTGTAGCAACTCGTTACTACGTTTGTAGTAACATTTGTAGTGAGAAGACTCGTAAACCAGCGTCTCTTACCTATAAATCATGGTGACTTAATCTAAAAAAAAAAGGCACTGATCACGTTTTTAAGAGAAACAGACTTGGATATGCGGCTGGAACAGTGATGTGGCATAGCACACAAGAGTGATGTGCCATGACTGTTTGCTTTTTCTGTCTTTCTATTTTATCTCAAGCTTTCTGTGCCCATAATCCTTTTCTTCTTATGTAAGGGTAGCGTACCGGTCACCCTGAACTGCTTAACCTCCCTGTCGTTCCCTCTGCACTATTTCTTCTCTCCCTAAAATTATGCATCTGACGATCCCTCTCGGCGAGTACAAGTAAACGGGAGCATGCCTAGGCAGTCATTTTTGCGCAACCCATACCAAGCGCCTTCATTTGAAGAGAGCGAATACAACTTGCCCACAAGTGCTATTAGCTCGACATTTATTACCTTCCCGCTAACCGCGCAGAACACGTACTATATATTGCGCGCACGGTTCCCAGAACGCGTCAAACAGGACTCGGCTGCGCATCGTCACGCGTGCGGTAATCACCTGAATGCAGGAAATTTCCGTCCATCTCTCTGACCACTTGGAATTTCCCGGGAAACCAAGTCGCCTGGTCTCTGTGGTGTCATTCATCGCAACGGGACTTGCGTAGGCGCTCAGCGTTGTTTACAGCCAATGCTTCTCGCATCTCTGTGCCGTCCCGTAGGGGCGCCGACGCATTTGATCTGGTTAGCGCGGCGTCTCGTGAGCCGTTTCTATTTCCCCCTTGTTGTGCGTCGATTATGACGTACTTAATTCTTTCCTCCGCCTCACCCTCTGAAAAGTACAGTTAGAATAGCGGCCGCGCTAGTAGTGCTGCCAAATCTGTGCCGCTCACTCGTTCAATCTGCATTCTGTTTTTTGTTTTTGCTTTGTTTCCTCTTGAGTTCGTACACTCTCTGAACGGCGTGTTTATCTCTGTTTCGCAACCCATCTGCTTACTTATTTAAAGTTTGTACTATCTTTCTGTTTGCCCCATGTTATAGGAACGCAATCACCCCAGTTTATTCGGTGCAGCACTGCACGGACTGCCCTGTTAAAGTGGCACCAAGAAGCTCAGCTTTAAGATGAGTAGCAAAGGTATTACGACTCCTTTAATTTGAAAGAGAAAAAAAAAAAGAACAGGGAGGAGCTATGAAATTTGTAACTTATGTAGCGACAGGTCCTCACTGTCAGCAATGGAAAGAAAGTATAGCGCACGCTATTATGTATCTTCCCTATGGCTTTCAAAGGGGTATTTGGCAGTTTTCAGATTGATGGAAGATTTGACTGAATTAGTTAGAACATGCGAGTGCCGATTGCTCAGCAGTATAATCACGTCTTTGTAATCACGCACGCTTCACGTGGACCAAGGAGCGTCGAAGACGATGTTAACGCTTCCCACAATTTTCCATGCTGCGTAAAATAATGATAATTGATTATGTTTTACGTGTCAGAAGCACGATACGATGGAGGAGGAATAAACTTTAATGCCACATAGCGTTAGGTGGATCGTGATACGATGATGCACGCTTTAATGGAGGGCTCGGGATTCATTGTAACCATTTGGGCTTCTTGAACATGCACCTACGTCTAACCAAAAAGGATTGTTTTTTTTTCTTTTTTCCCTTTGGCCCACAACAAAATGCGGCCGCCATAGCCGGGATTCGATCTCGCGACCTTGAAATTCGCAAGGAAACTCCCTAAACACTAAGCGGTTTCGCGTAAAATTGCCCGCAGCACCTTTTATAAGAGGGCCAACCGGCTACCCCTGCTATGCGACTGCGCGCAATTATACGGCAAAATAGAGCGCCCGTCGCCTGGGAACAAGAACCTATTGGAGAAACCCTGGCTGAGCTGCGGGACCGTGCGCGCGTACGAACCTAAGCAAGGAGGCCATCGATTACGCACGCGCAGCGTGACGTCAATAGTAGCGTCATGGATGCCGAGGGAAAAGAGTCGGGAAAAAAAGAAAAAAGAAGGTGGACGCTCCGCTGCCGGACAAGGCCGCCGCACGGAAGACCCACAGGTGTTCGGCAGTGAGCTAAAAAATTTAAACACAAGAGCACGAAAGCTCAAATCGAAGTAAACGTCACGTCGTATGTGCAGGCGAATTCGAGTGGATATTTGACGCGGTTCTCTCACAGAAGCATGCGCGAAGAAATAAACAAGTGTACAAACGTACACCCGCACCTATAAAAGCTGACAGACACGCGCAAAGCATAATCAAGCGCATTCAAATACAACGCTCACCTTCGCACAAAGGTACCCGCAGGCACGCATGCACCCAGGCACAAAACTGCGCAAAAAAGCAGCGCGGAGAACACTGGCCAGCGCTATCTTTAGATTCGGGCAATTAGAGTCGCCCTACTCTCCGAGCTCTGAATGCGCACAAGTGGTCCGCTTGCTTTTTGGTCTCAGGTCAAGCTCTCTCTTTAGTATCGGCAATAATCTAGCGCGCAGATTCATACGCCTTTACAACGAACGCCTCTTCTGCGAACCGATATAATGAAGGAATCCTTACGTCCAGCCAGGCCTCACTATTAGCGTTATGGTGAGCGGCCCTTTACAGCAAAGTGACCTTTAGCGAACAGTTTCCAAGGTCTCAAGCTTGTGTATGACAGGACTCGGACTAGAAAGTGCGAGTGAAAGTCCGTGAGCAGACGCCAGCACTGAGACAGCCAAAATTAGGAAACTGCTGACGACAAAAATGTCGTGCTTACGTAAGAGGTAACCTTTCAGCCGACGGTGTTTCCAGCGTTTGCAGTTACATAGCGAGATCGAGGCGAAGTCGGATTCATTTATGACGAGCGAAAGAATAAAAAGCGGCACTGTCGACAAACCAACCAATTCTGACCGCGTTAGATGCATTGACGAGGATTGACGAGGCTTTGCGCAGTAACGCAAGGTGAAACCTCTTACGTTTGTCTCGTTTGGTAGCTATTTAGTGAAAAGTTTTGATCAGCTATGTAACTTCACCAATAATGCCCGTTAACGAGAGCGCTACCGCACCGTATTATAGTGAGATACGAGTGAAGTAAGTTCATTCGCTTTCTGGTGTGTAAGCTTTAGAGAAGTCGATCACTGCCTCATGCACAATGAGGGAAATGAAGGGGAAACGTAGGGAGGTCAACCAAGCTTCATGCAGAACAATTACGGAAGCGACATTATTAGCCACGTATTCATGTGTAGTTTTGCTGTCGGCTCTTCTTGTGTGAGTTCGTACACGCAGTTCGCAGCCCCCAAGACAACCTTCAAAAGCTGTTATATGCAGGACATTACACCACAACTTTTTGCTAAGAAACCGGTGTACCTACATTATTTTTTTATGACATACCTCTTATTTCAAATATGAGGTAGATAAGACATATGCTTGACACCCATTTTTTTGAAGATTGTCTCTGTCCCATCACACATCAAGCTCTGCTCTGTAGGCTCAGCTTTCCAAAAGCTCCTTCCAGAACGCGAAATATGCGCCTTAGGCTCGGAGTGAACAAGCGCGTATTTAAACTGCCTTTATCCTTAAATTGTAATCTCAGTAGTAGTAAGCACCCTTGTAACCTATTTTTTTAAATATTTCTGCACGGTTCGCGAGGAGAAACAGTGCAATTTAATGTTCAAATTTTCGTTTAATATTTGCTTTATTACGGTGACCATACCCCTTTCTTCGTGGAGTGCAGCAGTAAGCCGATTATGAAACAGCTTGAAATTGTTGCCGTAAGGCGGATACTACACGAAAAAAATCCACGCATATCCACGGAGTGAATGATGATGAGTGGGCGAAGCTCCGGATGTTCATCGTTCTCTCGCGTTTCTGCTTCCTCTTCTTCGTCACCGGATTCTACCTCTTCATTGCTCTCGTCTTCTCAATCGGTCTTCGTTTTCATCGTAATTTCGGCAACTCCTTATTTTTTTTTATTATAATTCCTTTTTTTATTCGTAGCCGTCGTCGTCGTCTTCATATTGCGCTTATTTTCCTCTTCTTCTTGCACTTCTTGGTCGTCTCGTTCTC
The DNA here is from genome assembly GCA_013339685.2 of Hyalomma asiaticum. Lineage (NCBI taxonomy): Eukaryota > Metazoa > Arthropoda > Arachnida > Ixodida > Ixodidae > Hyalomma > Hyalomma asiaticum. The sequence goes on along the minus strand of CM023483.1, from coordinate 18,918,709 downwards.
GTTCTTCTGCTTCTTCCTCGTTAATGTCTCCTTCCTCGTGCTCCTCGTAGGTGGCTACGACGGACAACTACGGCAGACAAGCTTACGCCTTAAGGAGCTTCGCCCCTAAAAAGAGAAGAAATGAAATCGTGGACAGAAAAACGCACGCGACGCCGAAGGAAGGTAAGACATACGAGAGAGTGTTAGGCAGCATAATGTAGGGTTAGGAGATATTCCCCATGCATCAAGCTTTACACCGCCATGTTTGCTTGATGGAAAACTGTACTAAACCGTGTGCCCCTGCCAGGCGGAAAATTAATTACTACAGTGCGCGTAGTAGAAAGGCGCTCAATTAAATCGGCGGCAGCTATTATTAAAAGCAGGTTTATGTTCTTTGTGAGCCTCTGGTTTCATTTCCGGAGGTGATCGCCACGGACGCCTACTCTTTCTTTTTTCTTTTTTTTTTCGTTCCTTTCTACATTCAAATTCAGTCATACATTTTTCCCCTCTCATTTAGGTGTATAATCCTCATCTAGCTGCTGGCCGATAAAGCGAATATTTTTTAGTACACTACTCGAAATGAAAGGTAGGTTCAGCGTTTCATTGTTTAACACTAACTTCATTGTTTAACACTCCTTCATGGCCAGGCACACAAGCTAAGCGGAATATTCTGAAAAGTCCAGGTACTGACGCATGAAACGCTCTTACAGTGTGCCAGTCAGTAAAATCGATAAGGAATGAACCAAGCGATAGTGGGCCTGTGATTAAAACAGCTGATCTAGTATTGGTTTACTATGCGTCGGGGAAGTAAGACTATCAAAGATTTAGTCCGAAAAGTTGGGTGCGGCACCCAATATCGGAATAAAACAATATCAGAAACCCGTTGAGAAAGTACCACCACCTGTGCTGTTGAGGCATCCTTGGCAGCAATAATGATTGTTCGAAGACGCTTCCTCATGTCGCCATATTTTGTATTATTTGCTCCTTCATCACAGCCGCCTCACGCTGATTTTTGCACTTTCAATTTTTCAGTTCTCCGATCACGCTTCAAGTATTGCTCACTGCGGCCTCCGAAATAAAACGCTCTCGCAGGCACTCTGAGACACCGAGTTTTGGGAAAACTGATTTGCTGCTCTGACAGCGTCATCCTCGTATGTGCAGCGGTTAGCACACCTAACTTTCATTTATACAGTTTCCTAAAGGCATAAGTTATACTACTGTTGTTGTTGGATAAAGCTTTTTGCTAGTAGTGTGGAGAGGACAATAGGAAAAGAAATTTTATGAACAAGATGAGGTGGTTTTGACAACGCCATTACCATAACGGAAAGGTGCAAACAACGTAGTTCTCTTCGTATTTTTTTCAACTCCTGTTGCAATAGAACGCGGGCTGCTTCTAGTGATGCCCTATCTCGTTCTGTCGTGGCGTTGGTTTCCTGCTCATTAAAATGCATATTTTAAGGGAACGTTGTGACAACGCACCTGGCATAAAAGATTTAATGTTTAGAGGCAAACGACCCTAAGCATCGAAGAGTTAAACAGGCCTTTTCGAACCTCCCACGCTCCTCTGATCCCTTGTTGTTTCTGGATATTTTTCCTTCCGCTTAACCTCCCTGCCTTCCGCCCATCATCTCTCTCTCTCTCTCTCTTGTTGGTTCTAACAGCACATTTAATTCTGATTAAAGAAAAAAAAAGTTGCCTGCGATAACATCGCGAATTTTGAGTTAGCACAAAGCCTACGAGCGCATCGATTAGAAAGGTTAAGTTACTAACCAACCTGCGCCTCGTCGCTGACGTTGAGTGATTGCAGTGCCAGAGTAATTTTCGTCGGAAACGCTAGGCTCCAAGTTTGCCGGCGGCATGCTAGTCTAAAGGAGATGCGGATGACGGCGACCCGACTGGCCTCCTCAGGTTCGTTGCCCCTTCTGGCTCGGTGAAGACGAAGTTGAACAGCCGCACAGCTCCAGTTGTCTCGTGCACGGAACGCCGGAGCCGAGAAGGCGCTGGCCGGAGCCACACGTTTGATGCTTCCGGAGTCGGCTGCTGCTTTCTTCCTTTTTCAGACGTTAAGGCGCGCCGGGTCTTTGTGCTTCTCGCTGGCTCCCCTTACCCTAGCCGCATTCTCCTTTTGCTTGTTGCAGCCTCCAAAGAAACTGAGGGCTGTGGCAACAGAGGGCTCCTCAGCATAGCGGCTTCTTAGAACTATCGCGCCGCTTCCTTGTCACTTATAGCATTCAAGGAGCTTAAGCGGAAAAGAGCGATAAAACAAAGGAAGAATGCCGGCAGGTCGCTAACGTCTGGGGAACTCACGTGGGCAACCATCCCCTCTTTAACGCTTCCGCTACTGAGAAAACGTTGGGCGAAGAGAAGTGCCTATTTACGTTCTACGACAGATAGCTCTAGCGACGTCGGCTTTTTTTTTTTTTTTTTTTGTAGCGTTAGCTACATTGGCCTAGCCAAGCCCGTTTCGCGCGGCACATCAAGAGCCGTGCTGCGCATGCGCAAGGATCAGTGATGTCACACAGCTTGCGCACCGGAGCCACCGGAGCCGGCACCTCTCGCGCACTCCGCCGCCGCCGCGCGCGACTCACCGCCGCCGGTCTGCGCATTCCACGTCGTAGCCGTGGTAGACGCACTGGCGCCGGCGCGCGCTCGCTGTGCAGTCGCCGTCTGACACTGCGCTGGAGCCGCTGCGCTTCTGACTGCCATTTGCCAGTGTGGTATAGCCATGGAGAAGGAGAGCGCAAATGCTGCTCAACAGCGCAGAAGAGCGGAGAAGCTTGACTCATCGGATCCCGAAGTAGTTGCCTGGCAATTAGCGGTTGAGCGTAGGAGGAATGAACAGAAGAAGGCTAAACGTGCTGCGGAGACACTGGAGCAAAGGGACAAACGTCTAGCAAAGCGGCGTCGCCAGGAGGCTGAGCGACGTGCCCGACCACCCCTGCAGCAACAACAAAACGCCGTCGATGACGTCAAGGCTCGCCGATCGACTGAATATAGTGTGAAACTCAGCGAAAGCGCCAGTGCGACTCGGACCTTCCAGATGGACTTCGTAAACAATCCGTTTGGATATGTGTGCGACGTGTGCGAAAGACTATGGCACATGAAAGACTTGACGCCGCTGAGTAGTGCCATGCAAGCATGACAATCAAGCTAATCCTAGACAATCTAGACAACCAGGAAAGCTAAGAATAATCAGCTGAACCTTTGCTAAAGCTACGTATATCCTGGCATAGCCGAGCTAAGCCACTGCAACATTGTTTTCTTTTTTCTTTTAGTGAGTGACGTTGACAAATTCACAATAGCTTTTGTTCAAGTAAGTGAACCAGATGCTGTTACCAACATGCAGTCAACTTAATTTCTGGTGTTTTATATCCCAAAAGCAGCTCTGATTATGAGAGACGCCGTAGTGGAGGGCTCCGGAAATTTTGACCTCCTGGGGTTCTCTAACGTGCACTGACACTGCACAGTACACGGAGCTCAACATTTCGCCTCCATCGAAATGTAGCCGCCGCGACCGGGACTCGATCCCGCGACCTTCGGGTGAGCAGCCGAGTGTAGACTTTTATTTGTACACTTTTATTTGTGTAATAACTGTTCCTCGTTTCTTATTTTCCTGTTGTTAGTTATTAATATCAAATGTTCATCTTATGTATCTTTCAATGTTACGTTTTAGGTGCGAATGTTATGCATCATGTTTATTTTAACACGAGACTACACTTGTAATGACGCCGAGAACGGTGTTGGCAGCACCAAATAAATAAATAAATAAATAAATAAATAAATAGCACAACTATCACTTATGTAATAAAACAGGGACGTGCTGTCTTTGACTAGAAGCGCGTGTGCCCGTCGACAATTCGGTAGACAGACAATTCCCTAAATCCTCATCTGCACCAGTTCTAAAATTTCATCATCGAGAAGACAGCTGATAGTTCTTGCATTACCAATTTAGGCGAATGCAGAGCTAAATGCGCGCAATGTATAGTGAGAAACTGCATAATGCACTTGAGTATACTTCAGCACCAGGAAAAACATGAAACACGAAACCTCTGCAGGGATTTCGCGTTGCACGTAAGCAGCGGCCATCCGTATTGCGAGGACACGATCAACACTGCCACCCACTCTAATTAGACGGCTAACTGTAACTTTCAATCTAATTCATCCCCGTCGAAACATTGCCGTCACAGACTTACTACAATTTATTTCATCTCATCTTAGCTTTCTGACGTGTCCGTATTCTTAGCCCGGCGAAGCTTTTGTAACCGGATCTCATTGTCGGCTTAAAATACCGTCGCCGAGCTCTTACGAAACATAGCCGAAACAGTGCCTCAGCCGCATTGCTGCAAAGACTCGTTAAATTTGTTTCTTAAAAAAAATAGCGTTCGCAGAGACAATGTCGCAAGTAGCGGCGACAATGTCAAGAAGACAAGGGGGACTTAGGAAACAGTGTCGTAGCCCTCTTCAACAGTGTCTCGCAACTTCCAACTGATTTAGCAACGTTCGAGGCAGCAGTTTCATTCATGTCGGTGCCGTGGCAGCGGTCTTAACCAGTGAGAGTAAGATCAATGGCCGTCTAAGTGCAAAAATCCAACGACCTCGAGGAAGCAGCGGTATCAAGGAACGCTTGAAGGAAGCCTGCAGTACAAGCCGTTCGTTTCAGTGTGCATAGCCTAACGATACTTAATATGAGGGGTAAAAAAGTGTTGATTGATTTCTGGTATTTAACGTCCCAAAACTACCTCTGATTATGAGAGACGCCCGTAGTGTAGGTCTCCGGAAATTTCGATCAGCTGGGGTACTTTAACGTCCACTGACATCGCACAGCACACGAGCCTGAACAGCCCCGCCACGGTGGTCTAGTGGCTATGGTACTCGGCTGCTGATCCGAGGGTCGCGTTATCGAATCCCGGCCGCGGCGGCTGCATTTCGATGGATGCGAAATGTTGAGAGAGAGAGAGAAAACAAATGTTGAGGCCCGCGTACTGTGCGATGTCAGTGCACGTTAAAGAACGTCAGGTGGTCAAAATTTCTAGAGCCCTCCACTACGGCATCTCTCATAATCACAGCTGGTTTTGGGACGTAAAACCCCACAAATCAATCAATCAACGAGCATGAACATTTCGCTTCCATTGAAATGCAGCCGACGCAGCCGGCGTTCGATCCCGAAAAAAAAAAATAAAAGAGTGTTGTATGCACGTGCGCGAAGCGTACCGTATTTACTCGCACAATACCAGCACTTATTGACCACTTCAGCCTAATGCTGGTAGGGAGTTTCATTTGACTAGTTGTTGTCAGCGTCCCGTACTGCTGGACATCGTGTTGGCTATCAAGGTAATAAAATGTAATTCTAGCGAATTTCTCTCGTTTTTACCGCTAGATGACCACTGAATTTACTTGAAGGACGCCCTTACAAACTCGCCGAGCTTACTTATAGTCGTTGCCAAAATCCCCGGAATGATTAGTTTGTATACTCGGAGCTTGCGGTGTTAGATATATGGCGCGAAACACTACACGCATACCTTCTTCATAAGGCCGTGGTTTCAATCCCTATGAAAGGGACAACTTGCATTGACCCATTCTGTAGCACAAAGCTGCTAGGGAATCCGCTCGGATTTCTCAGAAATGAAAGCTTAATTCGCGCTTAGAATAGTCGGTGAATTCACCCTCGCGCTGTCAATTGCTGTCCTCCTAGTTAGCTCAATTGATGGAGCGACCGCCCCGGACAGCCATTGGTCCTGGGTGCAATCCCCGGATGAGGGCGAATTTGTCGTCAACTAAGAAAGGTCATTTCTGAGAAATCTGTATAGATTTCCTTGTAGCTTCGGGCTACAAAATGTGCGGATGCTGATTAGTCCTGTCTTAATTGTTACTCCACCTTGCGGAATTCCGCAGAGCTCATTTGCCATATTTCTATCCCTAATAACGGTAATTGTAAGCTGCTCAATGTACTTCTTGAGACAAGGAGGCTCTACCTTCTGAATGTACACAAAAGAGAAACCATAACATAATAAATTCCCTTATTAGGAGTAACACATATTTTTTTCTAATAGTCCGATATAAGTTATGAACGTAAAGGATTGTCACAAGTCGAAACTGTTCGTAGCAGTGTGTTAAATTCAGCTACAATCCTAACATCATATATGACTTTCTCTATTAGCGCGATGAATGAACCAACATATAGCGGCACTCTTGGGACATGGCGGGTCTATAAAAAAATGCAATTACAGATCTCTTTCGTCGCAATAGTAGCCGACATATGCGCTATAGCTATTTGTATAATTGAACTGGCGCAATCTTCCCTCTATATCGCAATCTAGTGTCCTCTTTGTTGTGGGCTGCATAAAAGATTGATCCTGAATTGAGCTAGAATAGAAACTCGGGCTAGTTGGTGGTGATTCATTATGCTGGAACAGCAGCGCTAACGGCAGACAAGGACAAAAGCACGACACGACTCAGGCGCTGAACGCGCCTGTATCGTGTGGTGCTTTTGTCCTTGTCTGCCGTTAGCGCTGCTGTTCCAGCATCCTGAATTGACGTTTAATTCCATAGACCAACCCACCGCTTCTTGTTGGTTGTCATTACATGTGTGAAGGTCGAGACGAATTAGAAGCTGCATATATTCAGACGAAAAGAAAAACACCGTAAATCGCCTATTGTATGACTACACTTCAGGTGCGCAGGTGAAAGGATAATCAACCACAATCATTTTCATTAATTGCCTCGATGATCATAAGTGCATCTTTATCATAGAATATGTATGCTGTGGTATTTACCATATTCAGCTCTTAACATGTCTTTTTTATTTTTAGTTATTGGTAATACGAAATATTCGCGAGCATTTCAATTATTGGTAGCATTTACTCACTGGAGCGCACTCACATTGCCTCATACATGCCTCGGCAAGTGTTCACCGTCGGTTTTCGAAAGCGTTGCTTTGCTTTGCTTTGTGCGTATCGTGTCCCTTTATCTGGTCGTTAACATTCGATCAAGCTTTAGCCTCCTCGCATATCAATTACAAAGTTCAACGACGAACAATGCCGACTACGTATAGGCGCCTGAAACCGCACTTATTGTGTCCACTCTAGTGACGTCGAAACAAGCAAACCTATCATCACAACGAATGACCGCGTTTGCCCCAGAGAGCTGTCAAATGCAACTGTGGATACAGCATTTACTGAATTGTCTGTTATTGCGCATTTTTATAAGGTGCAGTGAAAAGCGTATTAAAAAAATACTCTTTTATGACTGAGCAGCGTCAGAATGGCCCTCGATGTCAATGACACTAGTTTGCACTGTCTGCATGCCATGTCGTTGCGACATCCTGCAAATGGTAATCAGTCTGCGCGCACAGGCGAAAATTTCCATTAACTGTCTCTCTGACAATGGGAGCTGCGGTAGTTAGTGCAGTTTCACTTCGACGGCGGAGTTAGAACCACGCGATATCCAAACTTCTCGCTCACCTCGGGCGTCTCTTTTGTACACGCGTCAACCACATCTAACTTTCCATTCACGCTTCACCAGCACAAAGAGGCATCGCCGCGTACTGTTTGGACAATGGACTCGCGCCGAATCTCCAGGTCGACAACCTACTCAAACGACTGCGCAAAAGGCAACGATTTCGGGTCAACAGTTCGGCCTGTGCCGCTCGTAGAGAACCCGAACGTAGAACCGGCGTCGCAATACCTTATATTTCCCGAAGAGGTCACCGGATATTAAAGGCCGGCGAAAGTGTTTGCTTTAATCTAGTCCCCGCGTTATTAAATGAGAAGATGAAAAGCTGTATTAGAGCGAGTAAAGTATAAGTGCTGCGAATGTCAAGTTTCGATGGGGACGTGTTGAGCTGTAGGAGGCAGCCTATAAATAGAGTTTCCTTTTTCTGGTGCGGACGTGCCAGTGAGCTCTCCGTCCCTACTGGCCAGCAATTAGATTTTCTTTATCTCTTGAGGCCATGGACAAGTAAGCTGAAAGCCGATAAAATATTTAAGCCTACTTGGGAAGAGGAGCTCAGGGATGATTCTATTAACGATGTCTCAGAAGAGCCGAAGGGCGACCACTGGAACGAGGGGGAGGGGGTTGCAAGAAAATAACCAAGAAAAGCAAGAAAATGAAGAAAAGTAGCAAAGTACGAATGTGGGGAAATGCCTTTGTATCGGGGTATGCTTTGCATAAAGGTGTATTGGTGTGTCTAACTTAGTTCTCAGAACAACTCAGTATGATCAAGTGGACATTGAAATCCAGCAGCCTTTTAAAAACGCTAAACTGAATTATGCGAAATGGTAGCATCGCTCGTAGGGCGCGTCTAAATATTTACTTTCATGGTGACAAGCTTTCTGAAAATTTCGTGAAATTACATTTCGCCTCTGCAACTGTGCTTCGTGACGATACGTTACACCTATAACTACATGGTCACGCGAGTACATTGACAATGCGATCCTACACGCACTTTTTTCATTGTTTTCGGCAGTTGGAATGCAAGAATGCAATTTACAGTACCAGGTCTCAATGTATATGGCTGAATTCTTTCGTGGGGTGCCCCATTAATCGAGTTAGCAGAACACGTTGCGGGGCTAGTTGGTCTTGCATTCTTCTAATTTCAAATATAGGCAGCGCAAACAAAAAATTTACGGCAGATCCACGAGGTGAATGATGATGAGATTGGGCGAAGCTCCTGGAAGTAATCATCGGTTAAACCGTGAAATTTCTTCCGTTAATTCGCCCGATAAAAATGACGTCAAACGATTGATTAAATGTTTCATCAAACTTTTATTGCTGGTTTCCGTTGTCCTTTCATTATGACCGCTTTGTGGTCGGTGAAATGTAAGCTAAGTGGTTCTTGCACTGCTTACACCATTGCTTTACCTGGCGTCTTTCGTTAAGCAGCTGGCGTCTTTTCGTTTTGCTTTAGAAACATCTGGCGTCTTTCGTTAAGCAGCTGGCGTCTTTTCGTTTTGCTTTAGGAACATCTGGCGTCTTTTCGTTTTGCTTTTAGAAAACATCTGGCGTCTTTCGTTGGTTTATTTCGTCAATCAACGGCGTTTTGAACAAAATTTTTATTGTTTAATCACGCACAGGAGAAATCTCACCAGGCACTACCCTGGAGGTGAACAATGGCTGCTACTGGGAATGAGAGACAGCAGGAGTCGGCTTTTAACACTTCTACTTCTACTAACGTTTCCTACTGGAACATGCCAATGGCTGCTAATGGGGAATGAGAGACAGAAGAATTCGGCTTTTAGTTAACGCGCACGCTGCGAATTTTTTTTATTGTTCAACAACGCACAGGAGAAATCTCCCACCGGCACCACCTTGGAGGTCAAAGCGTAAGACTGGTTACGCACTACGACTACGACTACGAGGGACGAACGGGTGCCGCTTTAAGGAGCTTCGCCCCTAAATGACACGGACGCAGAGAGACTGGACAGGGCGGGCGCTGTATTCGGTTCGTTATGCGGAGTTTAACGTCCCAAAACCAGCTCTGATTATGGGAGACGCCGTAGTGGAGGGCTCCGGAAATTTCGACCACCTGGGGTTCTTTAACGTGCACTGACATCGAACAGCACACGGGCCTCAACATTTCGCCTCCATCGAAATGCAGCCGCCGCAGCCGGGATTCGACCCCGCGACCCTGGGATCAGCAGCCGAGCACCATAGTCACTAGACCACGGTGGCGGGGTAGGCCGTGGTATTCCAACTAAATTTATTGAAAACACGCGTTGAACCCGGCAGGACAGATGAAAATGTGAGCGCATGCGCATACATTTGTGCAGATTAGAGGGTGCCTAATACCTCCTGCTTAACAATCGAATTTCACTGTCACGCAAGGAGAGCGTGACAGTGAATGCACATGTAACCTCTCTGAATGATAAAGAACGCTTCAGACAGTTCTCGCGCAAATCTATCCCTACTTCTTGTTAGAATTTTGATCCTGCGAAGTAATGGCTCACATCTGCAGGAACGGCAATGGGCGGGCAGATTCAGGGAGGTCGAGTCATCATTTTCCAGTGATATTTCATGTTCACGGGCACGTGCGTTTACGCAGCGCTTCGTCGGGCCTGCGTAAACTTTACCACATGAAAGCGGAATTTCATAGACGATCCCAGTAGCACACCGCATGTATGGATTTGTGTGGTTTGTACCACAGCCGGAAATCGCAGAGCCACTACTCCTTACCCGGGAGCACACCTTGCCCAGTTTTCCAGGGGCAGAAAACACCATCGGGACGCCATACTTACTGCCAACCGTTTTGAGGTTATGGGTCACCCTATGAATGTATGGGATCACTACTGGCTTAGTATTGCTAGGACCTTGTGTCCGCGATGTCAGTCCTGCCGGGTTCGGTTCAACGCATGCTGTTTTCAATAAACCTAATTGGAATACCGCGCCCGTCCTGTCCGCTCTCTCTGCGTCCGTGTCTTTGTGTTTTCGCTGCTTAGGTTTGAAATTAGAAGGATTAATCGAGTGTGCGTGCTGTTTGCGTCCACGTCACGAGAAGCACCCCAGACTCAATAGATTCAACCGCCCTGATTGAGCCGCACGACATGTCGATGACCGCGAAATACCGCGTGCCGGCATCACCGGTCACCTGATGGTGTCGGTTGCGGTCAACTGTGTCCATTTCTCGAGGAGCCTTCTGTACATTTAATAGTGCCTATGTTGATTTCCACATCTTAGAGAAAAAAAAAACACAGAAACACTGTAGGATGAACTAACCGTAGTGTCTAGAAATTTACTAGTTTCACCATTATGCACAGTTCTTGGGAGATTTTTGCTTAAGTATTTTAGGGTAGGGGTATGCCGGAATATCGCAAATCCTAGGCCATGGTACAAATTATGTGAGCTTATATTAAGAAATTTAGACTTGAACCTTGTTCACCATTCTATAAATGACCCCAGTGCTTACTGATTCCTTATCCTTGTCCCCTTCTGCCCCCCTCCCCACCTCCTTTATGTAGTACCTTGATATAGAGGTCATTAAGGAAAAATAAATGATAATGGCGAAGTATAGGTGAATTTTCACAATTTTTAATAAGCAGTCATGGTTATCCCATCAACAGAACTCCCTTCTCTCTAGGTTTCTTTTCGAAGAATAGTACTAAATTTTCGCTACGTATATATATATATATATATATATATATATACCAGGGTCTGGTCTTCGTCAGAATCTGACGAAGACCAGACCCTGGTCGAAACGTCAAATAAAGTTACTTTTTCACCGTGAGTCGATCGTCCTGCCTTTATAATTCACCGGATCCATACGAACTTCAATTTCCGCATATATATATATATATATATATATATATATATATATATATATATATATATATATATATATATATATATATATATATCTGATCGTATGTCGCGTTTTGACATTGATTGACGCGTCATCGTGTGCGCTCTGATAAGCTCGTGAAATATGCAGTCGTTCGCAGGCCTTTCACGCGTTCACGGACTCCTTGCCATTGAAAAGATGACGTTGAATAGACGGATATCCTCTTAGCTGTTAGGCAGCTGCAAGCGTGCTAGTTTTCAGCAAACCATTAGAAAGACTGTTGTTTTTCAGAGTTCTGCGATTTCTAAAGAACGTGTTTTTCGAACCGGCGAACGGAACACCAAGCTTTGGAAAGTTTAAATGACCGGTTAAGGGTAACTAACATTACCGTGTATTCATTCTACGTACGTGAAGCAATGTTTTTTATGCATTCGATGGTCTCCGCGCATGAGCAGAAGAATTTTATGCGCGCTTTCCTTTGCAGCTTGTCTCGGCGCTAAAGGACCCTTGCTGTACAGCACTCGCGATAACATTGAAATTATTTTTTCTTCATTCTTTTGGCGATAGCACCAGGATGTCGATAGACTTATATAAAAAGGAGATCTTTGAAATGGGGATTTTGTACGTTGGGAGGGTTATTGAATGCCTTCAACCCACATAAGCACAACATAATTTACATCTTTCAGGATTTCCACTTCCTGGAACATTAGATACGCTGTACAAGAAATTTTCTCTCAGCGCGAACTCGAGTAATTACCTTCGGCGAATAGGAGTTACATAAAGGGAACACAAGAAGTTCTTTCACCTAAGAAGAAATAACTGCATTTTAAATATTGGATGTATTATCAGTGTTTACAGACATGCGCCGCCAACTGAAATTAATATCTAGTTGATAATGGAACGTTTCGTGGTCCCATTCATCTCCGCGATTTTTCTTTAACTTATTGCTTAGTGGAATGAATGGCTCTACCTTGCTGGTCGTAATGAAATGTCGAGCGAAAATGTCATTCATCGTGGTGTAGCTGAACAGGCGCATTCTCTGTATGACGTACAGTATACGTCAAGGGTCCTCTTCAGTTTCATCTATTTGCCACGGAATTCCGCTTAATTAATTTGAGTACGCGGAAATTCTCGGCAAATTGGGCGTTCACTGTCCACCATTCAATTTGCCGACAAAGGTTACTTCTCTTGATTGTTCTGCAAATATAGATAATTGATCATGCAGGATCGAGGATATTTATCTCTGAAGTTTGCCAGCTAGCGACAAAGCTTTAAGGTATTACCTTCCGCATTGCGGGCATAGTTATCCGTGCCTATTTTGACCGCATATCTCACCAATCGAAGATACGATTGCGCGCCGTGATCGCCATAAGAAATCGCCATGACTAGCTAATTGTACGCACTGTTTAGGTGGCCGAAATACCACGATATCTCGATGCAATCAACGTTTGTTATCTATATCAGCGACGGTTATAAGTACACTACGACAAGTGCGCGCTTCCAGACCGAGAACCAGCACTTACCGCTAATGTGATCAAGAAAGACACGCATCAAGCATACAGTGTTGTACGGCCTTTTTTCTAGGTTCGTGCATATTCACAGGGTAGGCAGCCTGTCTCAGAACGGGCTAACCTCCCTGTTTCGCATGTTACAACCTCAGTTTCGCATGATTTACAGTGCTGAAAAACGAGTTGTTGCAATGCTAATTCTCTGCGGCTGCCGTCCGATTAGACTTTCACATTAACACTTGCAATTGGGGTTGTTCTCGCATTTTTGTGGAGGGTCGAAGCATCTGGTCTTTTGTTCCAGGCTTTTCTATTTTTTTATGTTTACGTTGAAAAGCGACAAGTAGTCTTAGAGGCGACGTGACGCAATATTGAATTAGTTGAGAAATTGGTGTAATACCTCGCAGACTTTCTCTGCGCAGTTGCGCGTGTCGGCGTCGTTGTAAAATACACAAGTTCGCGTCGCAGTTGACGAGCATCTGATCGGGTGCTCTCGCCGTTCCTTTAAGCGTTCGTTGAGCTACTGTTCTTGGAGGGCGTCCAGCCTATGTGGCCAGCGCGATGGGTCGGCCACGATGCGACGCCTTCGATACAATTGGCCAAGCGCCTTCTCAGAAGGCTCACGTGGAACCTGTAGTCCCGTGGCACGATGTTGCTGCAACAGTGATCTCCTTCACGTGTTCAATGACTATTCAATGCCGCTTCGAGCTTCCAGCTTTTTTTTCTGCAATAGAAAAAAAAATAGAAAGAAAGAGAGAGAAAGGTTTGGGATGTTATGGAAAATTGGCAAGGATCGGCGTACCAGCCTCTGCTCGCCAAAACAATCTCTCGTGCACTAGGCGTTAGAACCGCCAAGCCGGAAATGGACAGAGGATTCTCCCTTCGCACGAGAGGCCAGCGCGAACGAGTAACAGATGACCGAGGAAAGAGGCTCGCTCGGCGGTAATTAAATGCTTCGAAAGCGAGGACACGCGCATATTGAAACCTCGAAAGACGTCACAAGAGAAAAGCAGGAATGCACATCGAGTCCCTCGGAACTATGCGCTGCCGTCGGCGTTATGCCGAGCAAGTACGTGTTTTGTTTTGTCCAGGATTACCAAGAACGGCCATTACAGAGCGTCATGCGAAGCTGGTCGCTACGTCGTCGCATTATATCCTACGCATAACCAACGATACGCGTTTCTTTTTGCTAGCACAGTTGAATTAGGAAAGGCGCGGGTCCCTAAGGGCAGAACACCTAGCAACTTCTCCTTTGTCTATATTACCGTTTATATGTGAACCGAAAAGCGTTAACTCTTAAGCAAAGGAAGCAAGCCCTCAGAAATATCATCACCCTCAATTTCAAGCGGGCACAAGAATGCAAGCTGCTCCTCAATAAACAAGTGTGCCTCGAAGCTTACAGTACTCACTACCGGAAGCTTTTTTTTTTTCCCCTTAAGTGTCTATGCCGCTGGCGCTCCACCTCACGGGACTTAAAGCTCTGCGAGACTTTGCTAGAGGTATCCCATAAACCAGCATGAGTGAAAGGTGACGTCACTGATGCCTTGTTTGTATTATCAGATTTCTAGGAGCTATTTCTAAGAACAAAACCAATTCATGGGTCTCAACCGAAAATTTCCCGGTTTCGCTAGGAATCGAACCAGGGCAACGAGTTGGAAAGCAACCACACCACAATTTCTCCATGACTCATATTAAGACCAAACGTACGCCTGGTGCGTGCGACTGAGCAGCGGCCGTCGTCGACGTCAATGGCACTTCCAGTAAAGGAAAAAAAAAAAAAAGAAAAACCCTAGCGACAAAACAGCCCGCGTACCTCCCGTCCCAAGCATGAAGACCGCTCTAGTACGCTGCTGCTCTGTGATGAACACGCGATTAAACACATGCACTATATTTCCGATTGATTTCTCGGGTTTGACGTCCCAAAACCACGATATGATTACGAGAGACGTCGTGGTGGAGGGCTCTGGAAATTTCGGCCATTTGGGGTTCTTTAACCTGCACTGACATCGTACAGTACACGGGTCTCAACATTTTTCGCCATCGAAATGCAGCCGCCGCGGTCGGGATTCGACCCCGCGACCTTCGGATCAGCAGCCGAGTGCCATAACCACTAGAGTACCGCAGCGGGGCTGCACTATATTTCTACCTACTAAGCGACCAAAAGTCTATGCATGGTTATGTCTCTCAACGTACTATAGCCATTCAGGAGCCCAAGCGACGGCATCTGCTCGGACGACCTATAGTTCCAGCACAGCACGAACGCTCACCTGAGTGGCATCAATGACCGACATAGATTCACGAGTATTCGTCTGTTGTTACACATCACTTACATCCCCGGGCGTCAAAAATTCTGCACATCAGAGTGTTACACTAACTGAATATAGGGGGCTTAAGCATTCCCCCACTGTCAGATGAGCATTTCCTCGCCGGCATCCTTCCTGGCACCGTTCGGCTCTCCATCTATGCCGACGACATTTGCATATGGGCATCGGCTGTGACACGACTTCAGCTTCGTGCGCGGCTTCAGAAGGCAGGTTCCTTGACATCATCCTACCTCCGTGAGCAAGGTCTGCAGCTAGCCTGTGAAAAGTGTGCTGTGGTGGCATTTACGAGGAAACTAATGTCGCCATACGTCATAACCCTCGACGGGCAGGTGATCCCCTATAGCAAAAGTCACCGATTTTTGGGAGTGATTGTTGACAGAAATCTGTCCTGGACACCCCATGTGAACTATGTGAGGAAACGGTTGACAGGAATCTGTCACATGTTTAGATTCCTAGCAGGAAAGACCTGGGGAGTGTCAATTACATCTATGCTACAGCTGTACCGAGTCCTTTTCATTGGATTCCTGCGGTACAGCCTACCAGTGATCGCGAACACCTGCAAAACTAACTTGAATACACTCCAAGGCATCCAAGCCCAAGCCCTGAAAATATGCCTTGGTCTGCCAAAGAGCGCGTCGTCGACAGACGTTATAGCAATCGCTCGCGATCACAATGTCAGAACGCATGTAACCATTGAAACAATGCGTGTGCACATAAGACACTGTGCCCGGACCCCTAATCACCACCTCGCAGGTCTTCCAGTGGAACGACCCCGCACAACGTTCAGTTCAAAGGTCCTCGCCCACCGTGCCTCTCTTTCGTCAGGGTATGCACCTACAACAAAGGCTTCAATTCCTCCATGGTGTGTGAACCATCCTCAAGTTTGCCTCAACATCCCTGGTATTCTGAGAAAGTCGGACTTACCACCATGTGCACTCAAACAACTAAGCATGTTACACATGTATGCGAAGTACAGGGGCTGCACAGAAGTTTATACCGATGGCTCAACCACATCAACCAGTTCCGGTGGTGCTATAGTTATCCCAAGAATGGGAGTCACCCAGCACTTCAAAACTTCCCACGTCACCACATCTACAGCTGCAGAGCTCGCGGCTCTCCGCGGAGCGCTTCATATTATACACGCTGAGAGTCCTGCAAAGTGGGCAATCTTCTGTGATTCAAGATCAGCTCTACAAAGTATACAGTCGTTTCTTCGACACGTGGAGCAAAACCACCTTACATACGAAATCGCGGTACTTGTGCAAAATTTACAAGAAAAAGGACATGAGATATATTTTCAATGGATACCAGGCCATTGCGGTATCAGTGGAAATGACTCCGCAGATAAGGCAGCTCGGACATCAGGCGATGAAGACCGCTGTGTTCCCATTCCGCTCTCAAGGACCGACGCTGCAAGACAACTTCGCACTCTTGCGCGAACCATGTCCTTAACTGAGTGGAATACCCCATACACTAGGCGCACCAGACTGCACCGGCTAAACCCATCGCTGCAACTCGGACCTCCGGCTGGTTTGCACCGACGTGAGGCTTCGCTTCTTTGCCGATTGTGGTTGGGAGTGGCCTTTACGAACGCTTACTCTGCGCTGATTGGAATGGCTGATAGTCCTGCGTGTGCTGTCTGCGGATGCGCAGAGACCATAGATCACTTGTTGTGCCACTGCCCACAATTTGAGGAACATCGACTGCCTATGACCGAGTCCTTCACAAAGCTCGACGATCGTCCACTTTGTGAACAGACAATCTTAGAATACCGTCCTCACAGTCCAACGGCTCAGAAAGCAATGAAAGCGCTTTTGGCCTTTCTAAAAGCATCTGGCCTAGCCGAGCGCCTATGATATTGTATAGGACTGCCCTGTAGGCATTCCCCCTCTCTCCTTCTCTTTACTTTTATTCCCCTTTTCCCATCCCCCAGTGTAGGGTAGCAAACCGGACTCATCACTGGTTAACATCCCTGCCTTCCCTTCCTTATTTCTCTCTCTCTCTCTCCTTGGAGCGGCTGTCCGCGCTACATGGCTCCGCATTCGTGTGTTCATTTCTCGTAGCATTGTAGGTATGGCGTAATAATTGCCGAATTCCTTTCAAGGATAGCATCTATGGCGGAGCTACTTTTCAGGACTATTATGGGGAATAAGTAAGGAGTGCAGATGTTATAAAACGTTTTCATCGCTCATCACTACGTGTCTGTGCTAAGCTTCACGCTGGACAGATAATGCACGGGAAAGGCATGCTGGGTCGTTTTTACGTTAGCAGGAAACATCGACGAACAGCAGACGAGATAACTTGGTAATATAAGCTCCACAACTTGTCTGACATGAGCCTCTGTTTGATGTCCGGTTCGAGCAAAACAAGAAAAAGACAACTTTCATCGCGAGTTGCATAACGTATGACTGACGCTCTCTTCAACAATGAGGTTACATTTATTTTATGATGTTGTCATGTGAAATCACTTGAGAGCAGTATACTGATTACAAATACCGCGCAGTCACTTCGTGAAGCTTGTAAAGAAAGCAACATTGTTCCAAAACCACGCATGGTGATTGGTGAGTGCCGCACTCTGTGTGACTCTGCTACTTGCATGAATGCATTACGAATATACCGAGGTTTGTCACAGGTTCTAAGCTATAGAGAAGAACTCGGGCCGGCTTAAAAACGACGGAGCCGCCCTTGCAAGAGAGCATCGCAGTACCGTGCAGTACACTTGCGCATGCGCATTGCTTCCAGCATTGCACAAAGAAAGTCGAAGCGCCAGTGAAGCGAACCGCGACACAATGTTTGCGTCCACACGTTTGCACCACCAAACTGTCCAGTTGTACGCCTTCCTTACAATACACATACACCACTCGCCATTTGAGGATGCGCACGCGCTCGCCCTGCGTCGTACGTCATGTTTACCAAGCCGACAACATTCGGCGGCACTGTCAAACACTCGCCTACGTATACGCGGACCCCACGCATATAGGAAAGCGATCACTTCCTGCCGCCCGCATTCGCAAGCCTCTCTTACGACAGTGGCCTGTCATACCAATTATGTCTAAGGACATCGAATGTCCCATTCATAAACCACATTTGCTCGACGCTGACACAGTGACACACCCCGGCCCGCTCAAAAACAATGCCGCCATCCGGCTTGTTTGTACCATTTCGAGGGGGAAGGAGCACCTAATGGCGCTTCATTGATGAGTCCAGGATGCACTGTCTCGCGTTGCTTGCTTATCCAGCATTCCCGCTACTCCAGAAGAAACACACACACGTGCGGCTTGGGCCAGTTAAGCGCGCTGGCCGCGTACGTCACGGCGGAAGTGCGACCCCGTCAGCGGCGACGTCACACGTTGTCTGGCGACTGATGCGCTGCAGCACGTGGGAGCCTCGTGGCTTTCCATGTGAAGCGGCACGAGCGGCGCACAAATACCGGCGACCGGCGGCTGCTTTTCTACCTTTTACGTTCTTTGGTGCGGTTGTAGCTCTTTTCTGTGCATCCATTATTTGTTGTTGCCCCGCCGCGTGAGCGCACGCGTATCCGTTCCACCGGAACACGCAGTGGCGGTGGCCTCGCCCTTGTGATGGCCATTAGAGGAATGCGTGCCGGAATGGATAGGTTATTATTTCCGAACGGCGATCGCATAGGAGGCAAACGCAAAATAATGAGCGTGCAGAGATGACAAGACAGTGGAACGCGATGAGAAATAAAGGCGACGTAGTGCACGTGGAAACGAATCAGAAGTGGATGAAAACAGCTTTCTTGAAAGGCGGGGAGTGTGTGTTGCAGAATTCATGAACACCATTTGTTCTCCCGTCCAAAAGATATTTTAATGGGGGAAAACTTTCATCGCTGTGAGAAATGTGTATATTTTTCACGTGTTGCTCTGTACGCGTGACAATATATGGCTAGCTACAAGAAAAATAAAAATCGCAGTGCAGTTTGCCGCTTTAGGTATAAGCGTGCATAGATACGAAAGCGCTACGCACCGACGTTTTAGACGCACCAAAGTAATAATTATCCGGATGAGCAATAACCGCAAGAAATCTCGCACGCAAACTTGTATAAAGTTCTGGCAAAGTTGTTACTTGTTATAGTGTCATTACTTGTCCGCACAATTAAGATTTGCTGTACTAGCCAACAACCAACCCACCAGTCCAACACATGCCGCTCAGCAACGATATCCTCGACACTATATACCTGCATTCTCGGACATAAAATGCTTGCGAACTCTGGGGCGACTTAAGAATGCGATGGTAACTGCCTTGGTACCTTAGCCGCTGTGCTGGCTTCAGAAGATCAGGGTCGCTGGGTCGAATCCCGGCCACGGAGACCGCATTTCAAAAAGAGGGGGAGAGGGGGGGGTGTAGAGGGGAAGGAAAGCGTAGTTGGCTTGGTTTCTGGAGTTTTGCGTCCCAAGACCACGCTATGATCATGAGAGACGTCGTAGTGGAGGGCTCCGGAAATTCCGACCACCCGGCGTTCTTTAACGTGCACCGACGTCGCGCAGTACACGGGCCTCGACATTTCGCCTCCATCGAAATGCAACCGCCGCGACCGAGATTCGATCCCGCAACCTTCGGATCAGCAGCTGAGTGCCATATATATATAGCTACTACAGCACAGTGGCGGGGCGTATTTAGGCTTAGGTGCACGTTAAGCAACCTCAGGTGATAAAAATTACTCCAGAGTCCCTAGTACGAAGCGTGAGCGTGACAATATCCACGTTTTGGCATGTAACTCTCCATCAATTGATAACAATGAGACGGCGCACAATCTCGTGTTTTAACCGCGGAGCCGTTGAATGTACAGGCTGTGTCATGCGTCGGATCCCGTTCGTTGTCGCGCAGCAGGGAAAAGCGGACCCGCTCTTGGTCTCGACCCATCACCGACTGCAGCGCTCGATCTACCGTTGCCCTCAGCACACTGCTATATGACAGTCGCTATGCCAATTCCAATGTGCGAAAAAAATGTAGAAGAAATGTTTTGCTCAAAGCGGCGAGTTCGGTCCCCGCAGGCGCGGCTACATTTCAATAGGGCGAAATGCAAAGAAAGAAAGAATGAATGAAAGAAAGAAAGAAAGACGAGCACGAGTCCGTGGGGCAGTATGACGTTAACTTAACTGACACGTTACGACATCAATGGCTTCACACCCTTGACGGTTACGTCTCGATTAACGAGAAAGAGAACCTTCGCCATGCCGGCGGTTCGCACAGCGTGGAACTGGCTTATTTCTTTTCTCTTTTGATATGATATCAATGTGCTTTATAAAACAATCTAGTCATAATTGGCGGTCTCCTGTATTTCTGTGTGTGTGTGTGCGTGTGTGTGCGTACGTGCGTGTGTGTGTGTGTGTGTGTGTGTGTGTGTGTGTGTGTGTGTGTGTGTGTGTGTGTGTGTGTGTGTGTGTGTGTGTGTGTGTGTGTGTGTGCGCGCGCGCGCGCGCGCGCGCGCTTATGCGGGTCATGAAAGGGTCATGAACGTAAAGCCCTCACAGGCGCTACACTTAATGATACATCCGAACACTATATTTGTACAATGAATTTTGAGTGGCACAAAAGTTACTTTGGAAGGAAAGCAGACCCCTTGTCAAAAAACAGTAATCGCTTCTCCAGAATGCCAAAACTCCGTTATATCAGTAGGGGTAAACCGGGATGTGAGGCAAAGAGGCTGGACACATGAACAGGGCTAATTAGAGGTGTGTTCAACAATGTTCTACTTGGGTACTTTCTTGCTTTCTCTTGCTTGTTTGCTTTCATCAAACATGGTCCATTCGAAATTGTCAGTCGTGGAGATGACAATGAAACGAGGTAGTTTCGC
Source organism: Hyalomma asiaticum (assembly GCA_013339685.2). Lineage (NCBI taxonomy): Eukaryota > Metazoa > Arthropoda > Arachnida > Ixodida > Ixodidae > Hyalomma > Hyalomma asiaticum. The sequence continues at coordinate 18,897,811 of CM023483.1, read as the reverse complement.
CCAATATATTCGTACCAATTTTATACCCTATGCTTTTCCTCGATATAAGCGGGCTAGAAATGAGCGTAACTCACCCCGTCAGACTTCTTTCACTGCCAGCATGGCATGCACTGATACGAAGGTCATTAAGCAAGATCTTCAGCGCATTAGGTGCTTCTATAGGACGTAAACAAGGGCCGCCAGACGCACCGATCTAAGCATGAACGAATACGCTGCCCGTCAGACAACATGCCCGTGTCGGCGGTGAAACGTTGAGTGTCCCTTTCAACCCTTCAGATTCAAAACAAACTCACTTTGCATTAGTTCTTGTAGCGAAGGACGGCCCATGAATCGAAAACATGTTTTGCTGCGAAGACCAGAAATTCCTTTTTATGTACGAAGTCACCAGATCTTCTCAGAGGTGAAGAAAAGTACAAATAAAGTAGCGAATGGTAAGTGTACCATCATGGTCATTATATAGCAGTACCATTAGCTATCGCAAGGTCAGTGCATTCAGCGTGCATCGTTAGTGCTTCCAAAGATAAATGATTATGTGTAATCAGTAACTCTTAATTTTTCCTAAGCGCAAGTGGAATTTTTCTTTTTTCCCATCCCGTCTGTATACCTCCAGGTCTCATCGGTTTGAATGCTTCTTGGCGTTCACTTCAGAAGTGGCGATACCTAAAACGGTACTCTGTAACGGTTCATTCCGCTTGTTGCTTTCTATTGGTTTACGTGGTATCTGTGGCAGCGCGATTTAGATTCAGTTGGCGAAGACTGGGGTCTCAGAATACGCTCGCCTATCTTATTTGCAACGCAGCACTGTGGACAACGACGCTCAGAAGCACTGTCATGTGCACTGGCGTAGCCAGAAATATTTATCGGTGATGTTATACGGTGTGTTTCTGAGCGTACTGTACAATGCAATGTTCAAGTACAGGTTGAAATGGGTCCAGAGTTGGGTGCAAGAAATGTTTAGGAGAGGAGGGAAGGGGAGAGTGTTGTGACACTGAAACACCTCTGTACACCCCAAGGAGGGGAGGGGAATGGGAAAGCGACAACTAATTGTCTCATCTTAATTAAGGGCAAGGGGCTGCGAGAAGAAGACGAGGAATGTTATCCTGCTTGAGGTAAGCTTCCTGTACCGGCTTAGCCCACCTCAGCATAGCTTCTTGAAATTCGGTGCTGTAGCTGCGTATGGCAGCCTTCCTTCCTCCCATTAGTAAAACTTTTATGGTGCCTTCACTTAGTGGAGCAATCACGCACTATGAAGTCGCATTACGATACCAACGTAGCTCAGTAAGAACTGCATTGGTATAGCCTAAATATTGGTTCCCATTGCTACTGCACATGAAATAAAGGAAGAAAGTGTGAAATAAACTGATAAACTGTTGGAAGAAAACGTACAAGTAGGCGGCGCATGTACATACGATGTAGTAGCTAAGCGGCTTAGGCACTGCGATACTGAGTATGAGGTCGTGAGTGCAATCCCGTTCAAGGTGGTCGGATTTCTTTACAATAATATAGTGGGTACGTTGCGTTGAGAACACATTAAACGACATGAGGTAGTGAAGATTAAACAGGTGCTTACCATTACAAGGTATGCCTCGTATTTAAGTCTAGGTTGTGGCATGAGAACCGCTAATTTTGTAAGGCACGCGCATTCATAGAAGAGGAAGATAGATATCTCCATCGACAGAAAAATGCGAAATGCTATCGCGCGGATGTCGATTGTGAATTCCTCTATCCAACAGGAGTTCACTGGGGGCTATATACTCCGGAGCTCAAGACACCTGTCGTGCACCTCTTGCGCAGACCTTCGGGTTGCTGAATGTTTTCACAGACAAGTCGCATAGTTCAGGTCGCAGTACATGCTATACATGCACCGGGCTTGTGGTTTGTTCACGCAGACGTGATTTGATAGAGCAGCGATGGTGCATGAAGCGGAGTAAGTGAGACTGCTTTATTCCGATATTTTCACGCGAAATACAATTGTTCTTCAGTGGAGGTTTCATTATTCTTACTTTCATTTAACGAGGGTTGTTACAGGATGAGAGGTTGACGACACCTATACGATCGACAGCATCATTTGTCATGTGCAAGGGGAAGCAGGCCCTGGCTACGTGTCTTTGCAACAAATGGTCAACCCCGATGTCACCAAACGATCATCCACTGAAAGCGTTCTCTTGCCATTCAACCAAAGCACAACTCCGCGTTTTGACAGAGAAAAACGTGCGGTGCCTCTCAGTAACTGTCGCAGAGTATCAGAGCGGAGTACTGGCCATCTTCATCGAGAGATGGCGCTGTCATCCACTTTATCAATCCCGAGTGGAATGCTGAGTGGACGAACCTTCTGGAACGCGCAGATCATTTCCGGAAGTGCGACACAAGGGCAGCGCACTCTCTCGCACGCAGCACAAACACGCACGCGACAGACCACGTCACACTCACACATTGAAAGCGCAAACATACAAACACTTATTGATAGCGGCGTTATCTGCAGTTTCAGCTGAGCGATAAAGGGAGGTACCAAGGCTGAGCCGTCGATAAGGAATGTGGACGCGACAATCGTAACCTCTGCCCTGTGTATCCATATCATTCATGCGCACTGCGCGAGTGGCGCCGTCTTGTCTAGCGAACGAAAACGAAAGTCATCTGTCGAGAAAACAAAATAAAGAAATCAATGGAATGGGAGCGAGCGGTTTGGTTATCGGTGCCTACGCGTTAATGTTTGGCGGTGTTCGAGGTGACGTCTCGCTGTCTGCAGCATCTGAGATCACAGCACTCAGCCGAGGTGATAGTGTGCACGTGCCAACAGATACGCACTATAGACGACAACACTCGATGTGGGACTACAGTGTAAATAGACGCGAATGATATAAAATATTTTTATTACCTCTGGTCATTTAGACAAACTTTGTTTGCATCCAAAGAAGAAGTGACCAACGTTCCTGAGTAATTAAAGCATAGGTTAAAGTCTTAATCGTGTCGCACCCGTTACCTCACCAACATATTCCGGTAGGGCCTCAAACAAGCGATCTTTTCTGGGTACATCATCACAGGTTATCTTGAACAATATTCTGTGTTGCCGCGAACTCGGAGTCGTTAAATACGCGATATTTAGTTTCAAACATTGAGAAACGAAAAAAAAAAAAACAGAGAGATACTTTTTAACTGCTTTTGCCCCATGCTGGTAGTACAAATTGGAGGAGTACTTGTTTTGTTTTTTGGTATTACAACTTATTCCCGGCCATGTTCGCATCAGACGCGTTTTTCTGCGGTACACTGCGTTTGAAATGAAATGTTCATCGCTGCGAAGTTTAAAGACAATGTTTGCGATATTTGTGTGATCAAAAAGTCATTTTAGCTTAGACAGCTAATCTGTCCTTATATACACCTTACGCAACCCACGGAATACTAGTAATCGCGGCAGAGAACGTATACTTGCTTTGAATCAGTGCACAAGACAGGAACTCTCTCTGAAGTAAGCTAAATGCGCAAATGCTGCGTTTTCAGTGGCTGGAGTAAATTAGTCTAAGAACGAGGCGTGCTACAGATAACGCTCGTGAAAAGCTTGAATAGCGGAGCCACTCCAGGCCGAAGTAAATCCGTACGTAGAAGCGTTTGCAGTTAATAGCGGAGCTGTCACACAGAAAGGAGAGTGGCCCCTCTTTTGCCCTTGATCCAATACCCGAACTGCTACACGATATTTATTACGCGGACAATACAGAAAGAAAGAAAGAAAGAAAGAAAGAAAGAAAGAAAGAAAGAAAGAAAGAAAGAAAGAAAGAAAGAAAGAAAGAAAGAAAGAAAGAAAGAAATAGGCCGGGTCATTATGTGCTCTGCTGTCTGGGGACATCACTTCATATCAACGTTTCCCTCTACCTTCCTGTCCACTTTGTGTATGCATTTTAGAAAAAAAAATTTACAAGTAATATGAACACACAACCTAATGAATTCTACAGGGCCAAGGAAACCAGAGGAGAAATTATGCGTAGTTTCTTTAGCTGTTGTCTAGTAATTACGATATAAATGAAACGTAATTAAAGTGAACGAAAAAACACACCTGCCGCAGGTGGGAACCGAGTACACGATATTCGGATAACGCGTCGGGTGCTCTAGTGTTTTTTCGTACACTTTAATTTCTTTCCACTCATGTCATAACTACTACAATATAGCTAAAAACTACACATAATTACCTATACGCCTTCCTTGTCTCCACTGTCTGTTGGATTCATTATGTTGTGTCTTACAAATAAGCGAGCCCTTGATCTATTCCCTTCCGTTATTTAATTATATGAATAGCTATTGCGCAAGTACATATTCTCGCAGACGGGCGCCCGCTCTCACTGGGATGTTCGAATCGCTGTAGACGTGCGTGTTAATGTCAGCAGGTACGCAAACGCAGTATAATTGTCAACGTATATTCCATATTTTGGCTGTGAACACGACTTATGCAGAGGGCAGGTGTGCATTGATCCTCCTATACGAATTACCCGCCGCGGTGGTTTATAGTGGTTATGGCGCTCGGGTGCAGAACCGAAGGTCGCGGGATCGAATTCCGGCCGCGGCGGCCGTATTTTGATGGGGGCGAGATGCAGTGCACGTTAAAGAACACCAGGTGGTCAACAATTACGGAGCGCTCCACTACTGAGTCTTTAATAATCATATCGTGCTTCTAGGACGAAAACACGAGAAATTATTATCACCTGTGAATTATTAGGCTGACGTAGGCATCCATTATACATATACAGGTGATGCCATGATGGGTTCATGTTGACGCCTCAAGACGGAACGCCTATCGCCAACGAAAATGGGGGCTCCTTCCTGATTTAAAAAATATGCGATATAAAAAAATCCTTTTGAATGTTTTATTATTTGTCGCAGAAATATGAATTCATGTTGCGCGTGCGCTGAGGAAGAACAGAGAACGTGGGTTTCGGCATAGAGTTTAACAGCACACAAACCGTCACTCCTTCACTGCGGTTTTCACCCAAACTTGGTTCACCTTGCTTACATATAGCGTTTATAATGCTGCTGTGGAAAGGTCGTGGATTCTAGTTGTCGGGTTCCATCCAATCACTTCAAGAGCGTTATAAAATAATTCCCACACTTACGCGTCGTCATGTTTATCCTCGAAGACGAAGCCACATTTTCTATGGCCTGCGTACAGGCGAGACCTCAAAATAAAGCTTGAGTAGCAGTAATAACAGGAGATTAAACATATCACGGAAGGCAAGACGATCTCTTCTTTATTATTAAATGTAATCACGTCCAACAAATAGGAAACACGGCGTGCGCGTTCGAACGATTCGTTATTCAACGATGGTCCCTCGTCACATATAAGAGCTTCGATTAGAAGAACAGAGTATTGGATTTCACCTTTCAGTCTGCACATACCAGCAGCGCTTGTGAAAGAGAAGAGTGTAACATGACCTATAGCTGCACCGGCAAACTAATGGGACAACCCTAAATACGGACAGTGCTTGTGGCACGTTGCGGCGTGCGACTGAAGATGCGAAGCCATTCTTCATTGTAATACGGTGCATGCCGTCTTTCGTAGACTATGGCCGTAAAAGAGAAACATGCACGCAATCCTAGGCAGGTCTACTCCGCCTGTCTATCGTCAAAGTGACGGAAATATACTTCGGAACATGCAGTTTGTTGAAGGTATACGCTTGAAATGAAGCTGGAAAACCGCGTTATTACTGGCACTTATTTTGCTGATTCTTGTGAAATGCGGCGTTAAGAATCATTGAGTGCCTCTATAATTGTTGTCGTGAGAGCGCACTAAGTCTCCATTAAAGAAAATCACCGTATATGTATCTCAATGTTTGATTTTATATCCTCAATGAATGAATCCTTTGATTCGTCATTGTTGTGTTGGTACGGTCGTGTCTTTTCCGTCACACCCGTTACGTCTTCCTTGCGCCATCACGATTGTTTCAATGTTTATTTTGCGTGGTTCTTACAGGCCATTACATAAAAATAAAGACAAAGTTTAATCCAGTGTTGGGCAGCCCAGGTATGGACTTACTTCTTCGAGGAAAAAATTGGCAGATCCCAAGTGCAGTGGGAATCAAGGAATGCGAAGCACGCATCAGGACCGTAAAATGGATTTGCATTTTTCTCTCGCTATACCGAGTTTGGTACACATGAACTTAACGAAACGGCCGCAAGAGCACCATGACTGTGGCATGCAAACCATGCCGCTCATACACGCATATCATGATTCTAACGTTATGACCTGTCATTTACGTTCGTCATGCAGTCGTGTTGTGCCATAGCAATTTTGGTATACATCCCATTAACGAAACGAGTGGCATGTAGATCATTCGCTGATGACATACATGTCAGGATTTTCATGTTACGACCTGTCATTTATGATCACCATGCAGTCATGTTGTGCCAAACCAATTTTCGTATACATCCCATTAACGAAACGGCAGTATACGCCAGGTTCGTGGCATGTAAATCATGCCGCTCATGACATATAACATGAAAATCATGACATGCATGTCATAATTTTCATGTTATCACCTGTCATTATGATAGTCATGCCTTTGTGTTGTGCCATAACAATTTTCGTATATATCCCATTAACGAAACGACCGCAAGAGCACCAAGACTGGGGCATGTAAACCATGCTGCTCATGACACGCATGTCATGATTCGAATGTTATGACCTGTCATTTACGTTCGGCATGCTGTCGTGTTGTGCCATAGCAATTTTGGTATACATCCCATTAACGAAATGCGTGTCATGTAAATCATGCCGCCCATGACATGCATGTCATGCTTTTCATGTTATGACCTGTCATTTATGCTCGTAGTGCAGTCATGTTGTTGCATGCCAATTTTCGTATACATCCCATCAACGAAACGGCCAGGAAAGCACCAAGACCGTCGCATGTAAATCGTGTCACTCATGACATGAATGTCATGATTTTCATGTTATGACCTGCCATTTATGTTTGTCATGCAGTCATGTTGTGGCATGCCAATTTCCGTATACGCCCCATTAACGAAACGCGTGGCATGTAAATCATGTCGCTCAAGACATGCATGTCACGATTTTCATGTTATGACCTGTCATTTATGTTCGCCATGCAGTCATATTGTGGCATACCAATTTTTCTAAACATCCCATTAACGAAGCGGCCAGGAGAGCACCAAGACCGTGGCATGTGAATCATGCCTTATGACATGCATGTCAATCTTTTCATGTTACGATCTGTCACTTATGTTTGTCATGCAGTCATGTTGTGGCATGCCAATTTCCGTGTACGCCCCATTAACGAAACTCGTGGCATGTAAATCATGTCGCTCATGACATGCATGTCACGATTTTCATGTTATGACCTGTCATTTATGTTCGCCATGCAGTCATATTGTGGCATACCAATTTTTCTAAACATCCCATTAACGAAGCGGCCAGGAGAGCACCAAGACCGTGGCATGTGAATCATGCCTTATGACATGCATGTCATGCTTTTCATGTTACGATCTGTCACTTATGTTCGTCATGCAGTCATGTTGTGGCATATCAATTTTCGTATACATCCCATTAACGAAACGACCAGGAGAGCACCAAGACCGTGACATGTAAATCATGCCGCTCATGACACGCATATCATAATTTTCATTTTATGACCTGCCATTTATGTTCGTCAGGCAGTCATGTTGTGCCATACCAATTTTCGCATACATGCCATTAACGAAACGACCAGGAGAGTACCAAGACTGTTACATGTAAATCATGCCACTCATGACATGCATTTCAGGATTTTAATGTTATGACCTGCCATTTATGTTCGTCAGGCAGTCATGTTGTGCCATACCAATTTTCGCATACATCCCATTAGCGAAACGGCCAGGAGAGCACCAAGACCATGGCATGTAAATCATGCCGCTCATGACATGCATGTCATGATTTTCATGTTATGACCTATCATTTATGTTCATCATGTAGTCATGTTGTGGCATACAAATTTTCGTAAACATGCCATTAGCGAAACAGGCAGGAGAGCACAAAATCGTAGGCGGCTACGTAGATAGATAGATAGATAGATAGATAGATAGATAGATAGATAGATAGATAGATAGATAGATAGATAGATAGATAGATAGATAGATAGATAGATAGATAGATAGATAGATAGATACGCTCAATGTCGCCGAAGTTCGATAAGAAATGCTTCGCATTTAAAATAGTTCTAAAGGAAGTTTACTCCTTCAACTTGCCGATTTCCGCAGAAATAATGTCGCCCATATTGTTGAACTTGCCCTCGCACCGGCATTTGCTGTAAGGCTCGTAGTTAGAGCAATTGCTAGAGTGACTGCCCTATACAGAAAGCACGCAGTATTGACAGCCCTGGGCGCACATCTCGCTTCCACGCCGAGGACGAAATAACAGGAAAATTCTGGAAAACACGTGCAAGGTAAACAGCCGCATAGCGCAGCCAATTTCGAGTTCTATAAACCTTCTTCAGCGTGAAAAAGTAAAACGATGTACGCGTTCTCTCTCTGAAAATACTCGCAGTACGCGCCGGGGAGGCGATAGGCGAACGACGCCTCAAGTACACCGCACGTGACGCTAAACGATCGATCATCAATAACGTAACGTCTAGCCACGCGCGCAAGCATCGGCTCGCAGGCTGCGAGGTGAGTGTGTAATGGGAAAAATTGCAGGAAGATGCAGGGTCGACGTTTCTCTGTGATCTTTCGCACGGCGCAGTCTCGAGGACTTCTGAAGAGGAGGAAGGCAACACGTGCAGCACTCGGCGTAGTTGGAGAAAGCTATTTGACGACGCAGACAGCTAGGCCACGAATACAGCTCACGTCGACGCCACTATATGCCTTGCGCAAGAACACATGCCTCAGACACTTTCTGTGTTGCGACACAAGTTATAGCCGCCTGCTTTAAGCGGCAGGATGCGTTAATCAACCTGGCCGTTGGTGCATTATAGGTCGTGACGAATGCCGTAGTATTCGCACATAACGTAGTTCTACGAGGTGAATGGGGACCGCCTCGGTACTATTTCATTCCGTGGCCGTTGTATTGCCTCGGAATAAATGAATGTCTCCGCATCGGAGCGACGCGACCGGGAATACTCGTCGTTTAGTTACCGCGTTTGGTGCCGACAAGCGTGCGTGTTTCGTCACGATGACGACATACCGACGCGGAAACGAACACATTTAATGGCTGTCCAGAATGTAAGGCTCCTTTTTCATTAAGATGTTAAAGTCGTCGACGCTCCCGCAGTAGTATGCTAAAAACCAGCATGGTCCTCGGCTTGTGCATAAATTGAGCAAAGGCCGTATATATGGTTCGTAGTGGGCAAATTCGTCGCTCAGTATTATATTCTGACCTTACGCTCTAAAATTAAATATTGGTCAGTGCAGAGCATCGGTCACTTAGTACAGAAAAGAAGAAAACAGAAAGAAAGTGGAAGGGGAAATGGCCGAGGGGAACGCAAGAGCCATGAAAATGGGACCTTTTCTTCTGATTCCTGTACTCCGTAAAGACTTGATGTATATCATGACGGCTTTCAGAATAACAATGTTGCCCTGCATTGATACACGCAATAATCGTGATTAACACTTGCGAATACGCGGAGTCAATAATACACAAATAACACACAATGCAGCGCGTGAAATTTCGTAGTCCTTAAAGACTACTTTCCAATGGTGTACGCAGCCCCATGAGAAATTTGTGATTAGAGATGGTGACAATGTGCTTTTTATGCCCCCGCCATTTCCACTGATTCTCGCGAGAGCGGTGCGTGATCCACTGAAATCATTCCTTCTCGGAACGAACTCTGTTCGATCGAACTGATCGGTACTGCTGGAAGAAAGCGAGGTTAATTAGACCACCGTGAAAATAGTGCGGCGTTCGTTTCTCAATCGATAACGTTTTTTTTTTCTTCATTGCTTGGGTTGCAATGCTCGCAGTACTTGCATTGTATCGAAATTGAGACAGGGGACCGGGCTTGGTCAAGCTGCAGATACAGCTTTTTCCCGCCAGCCTATTTCTCTTTGTTGGTATAAATAAAGTTTTGATTTGATTTGACTTGGTTTGATTTGATTTGAAGGTAACGATTCGTGTCTATAACACCTCGCCGGATCTTCTGTTTAGAAACATCTCCTATCAAAATTGAAGACGCAATTCAGTTTAAAGGCAGCAGCGAGCAAAGGCCGTTTCCCGAAATCGATGCACAAACCTGGCTGTCTCCATGAATTCCTTCGTGTGAACTCAGTTTCCACCACTTACTCGGTACTCCTGTTCCATGAAGTGTTGCTAGTCACGTAGTTCAAACTTTGTTAGTAATTTTTGCCGCGGAATTGCACAGACGTAGGTCAGATGAGGCCGCTTTGGAATACGTGCATACATGCGCGTTCCTTGATGAGTCTCAGTGGCGCCCTCTGAATTGTGGGCGTTACCCTGGGGATCCCGCGTCGCGTGTACTGCGCTTTCAGCTTCCAAAAGGGGTCTGAAGAAAGTGGGTTAAAGCTGCCCCATTCTAATTTTTTTTTCTAAACAATACGTGCGATCAAGTTTAGTGATTTTAGATGGATGAAGCTCCCACGAACTAGTTAATCCCTGTATGACGCACCAAGCCGCCTTGATAGCTGCATCGACTGCGGCGAACAAATATAGGGCTTTCTTGGAAACGGGGCGCGTGCAACAATCACACAACACAGCTTCCCTCCTGTTTATCCTTTGTTTTTTCCCGCACAACTTTTGGGCTTCGTTCATTATTCATTATTTGAAACATATCCACGTTAGAAACTTTCAGTAGCTTTATTAGAAGTCTTCGATCACTTAACACTTATTGTGTCGAACAATGAGAAGCAATAACATGAAATGAAATCGCACGGTCGCGTGTCCCTACTTTTCCACTCTCTCTCTCTCTCCCCATGGTCAAGGAAACACTAACGTGTTGTAAACCAGCATGCTGACCTTATTTATTTCTTTTTGCTTTAGCCAATAATGCGGCTATTTCACTCTTCCTTTATTTTCTTCAGCATTTTAGCAGAGCAAGGATGACCAGTTAATTAAGATACGCTGGCAGTGCCGCAAATTCCGTTTCCCCTGAAATGTCTGTTCGCTCGTAATTCATATAGAACATCCTGTACGGAAGTAATAAATCACTCCTCAAAGCGCTACCGGCCATCAAGTGTTACTCCGTGAAACCCCATTTTTAATGGTTTTATCCTAACTGTCCTACAGCACGAGTTGATTCTTTTCGTGTAGTAGACTAGTAGTTGCTCTTCTTGGAGCAAACCAACAAATCGCTTTGTTCCTTCTTTTTGTTTTTTTATCATCCGCAACGTAGCAGCTGACGAAGTCTAAGAGAAGCAAGAATGCCTCTGATGCTTTCTGAAAAAAGGCGTAACTGAGAAAAAGACTATGGGCCCTCAAATCGAAGATCCCACCCTCTTAGGTTAACTAATAAAAGCCCATGTATGAAGCAATTAAAACGCTGCCTGAAATGAGAGTCCCGTTCGCGTGCAACAAAAAAGACTGTAGCCACTTTGCAATGATGACGTGGGAGGTGCAGTCGTCTCCAGCGCGCACTCCGCAGCTGATTCGAGTTGAGGGTAAACAGCAGTGGTAAGGAGGAAGGCGACAGAAGCTCGTAGCTACCTTAGCGTAAGGTGCTTCGCTTTATTACAGCGTAAGCTGTTATGTTATGTATTTGCGCCGTAGTTGTCCGCCGCCGCCGCCGCCGGTGTCCGTAACCGCTATCGCGGCAAATTTTAGAAAAAATAACCAGGACCAATGAGTATTCCAACTCGTCCTCTGAGTGGATTCGAACCCACACTCTCTGCGTGGCAGTCGAGCATTCTACCATTGAGCTATGCATTTTTTTTTCTTTCTTTATTACCTGTCTTTCGTACATAACAAATGATACAGTAACCCACGCAAACGAAATTGTCAATACAACTACACAATACTCATTGTACATGACACACAACAGATGACACAATAACCCAAACCAAATTGTCAATACAACTACACAACGCTCATTGTACATGAGGTCACCTGTTATATATCTACCAGCAAGTGCTGGTTTCATGAGATTAAAATTCGCGCAATGCTGTGAGCGGCTCTAATCGAGAGAGCCACTCAGGAGGTTCAGCGGAGGCTTTTCGGATCTCTATAAACCAATTTACACTTTCGCGGAAATAAATTCGCGCGGGCCGAGCATCTTTATCCACATGATACCCTGCCATCCTAGATCGCCAAATAGAGTGGAGGCCCAAGAGCATGATTAAATCAAAAGGCACCCCCTGCTCCCTATCAACATTTAAGAACCTGATTCCATGCGGGTACAGTGGGGGTCTTTCTTCATAGTTCTCTGTAACACATCCCAAAAATAAACGCCCTCCCAGCAATGTAAGAAAACAACTTGTTCAGACGGGTAAAAGTTGGGGGGTTGGGTCTTGGTCACCTTTTTCTGCGGCAGCTCGTTAACCGGTTTTTGTTTTTTCGTGATGCAACAGATCCTTTTCTGCGAACCGTGTGCCAAATGAGGCTGGGCAGACGACTGCCCGAATATATTGTGTCAACCGAAGAGTGTGCGGGGTGATTGGGTGGTTTCTACAGAGAAATAGTCTTGAGTTTAAGATTTCTTACTGTACGCTTCACAAGAGAGTACCTCTGTTCTGTCAAGAGTAAAGAATTGTATTTTGCCCTGTGTGACGTTGTTTTCCCAGTTCCTTGGTTCAGGTCACTGTACAGTGGAGGCACAGGTAGCAACGTCTTAAAGAGGGTCAAGAAAAATGCAGGTGCCGCCGGCGGTAAAGACCTTTTTCTTTAAACTACACACTGGCACATTGCCAGTTAAGACGTTTCTGGAGCAAAAAGGATTCTTCTTACCGTGGGGATCGCATTGCTTAATTTGCAAAGTGCCAGAAACTGCAGACCATGTTTTCTTACATTGATTGAGCTACGCCTGTGGTTGAAAAATGATCGCTAAAAGACCTAAACAGGTATAACGTCTGCCGAGGAATCGCATTAACAAATGTAATGTTACGTGGCAGAATAATAAAACTCCACTATACGTCGCGGAAAATGGATTGCATAATGAGTTCGAGGAATAATTTCAAAGGACACAGGGGTGCATGCTTTGTAGCTCTGCACCCATTACAGAGTGATCATCAACATCACCATTATGAAACAATCTACCACCTCTACTTGCGCTAGTTTCCCCGAGCGTTTAAAATGGCCTCTAAGAACATCGGTCCTCCAGCTTACGCTGCCACTGTCCTGCGGTTCCGCGCAGGCCTGGCTCTTTTTTATGGTGTGAATTATTTCACAATTCTGTTGCCTTATCAGTGACACAGTGTCAAAAAAAAAAAGAAACGTTTCAGGAACCCTTTAACTTTACTTTCTCCTCCTCTCAACGTATAAGCTCCGTCTGGGTAACATTATCGACTCAATCGAAGCATAGTCAGGGGAGCTGCGACATTCGTTCTTACGTAGTGCTGGAAGTGCGCGCGACACAAACGCAAACTGCGCCGAAGCAATTACAAAGAAGTGGGTGAGCTGACTGCGTTTTAAGTTGTCGTATGCGCAATATCCTGCGGCGGCCGCTAATCGCAGTGTAATTACCTGTGGCATTGACGCGGGCGCCCCATACACGTTCAGTCCCGCATGCCTAGCCCTGTTGGATCAACGAGCACTGGCGCCGTGACTTCCGGCCCAAATATAGGTGTGCTTCCTGCACACACATTATATATATATATATATATATATATATATATATATATATATATATATATATATACCATTACAGCAGGTAATAGTACATTCGCTAGTGATAGTTCTTCCGTCCGCAGCGTCAACAACATGCTAGGCAACCTCCTGCTAACTGACTGTGATCAGAAGCTGCTTGCGTAACAGAACTATGGGATGCAAAGGCGAAAGGCAAGCGCGTATGAACTAGGATATTTCTTATTCACTTGATTGCCTTTGGTGAAAAATGGTCCTGTGTTTGGGTACCAGAAGAGCAGGAGAGTGCTGTTGGCTGCAGGCGATTTGGCTATACAAAGCTTCTTGGAAATTCCTCCAGTAGCGGACTTCTTTTCGAAAGATTCTACGATAGTTTGCTACTTTTCGAAAACGCTGAGCTTGATTACTGAGCAACACGTATACGGCGCGACACCTACAGCGTCGCGGAACAACGCGCCACAACCGGAGTTTGTGACCCGCGCGCTACGCAGGATGCCTCTCTTGCCACCGCCCACGTTTGGGCCTAATCCCCTCAAATGAACCTGGTAATCATTACCGGCCATCATCTAAGGCTGCGTCATTTGAAAGACTGCGGGCCCCAAACCGGCGCTTCCTTCTCCCGAACGTTCAACGCTACGCTAAAGCACTGTGCGAAAAGCCTGGCGTAGACGCAACTCGCTTTATTTCTGGACAGCTCTTATGTCAAAAGAAGATATGTTTTCGGAGAGAAACATGGCACAATTATGCTATTATTGATCAGCGTGTGTTACTTTAGCAAAGCTTACTTTGAACTATCTCCAAGCATGTTTACTATGTCCATGGCTTCTCAATGAGAAAAGATCATCGTTGCCATTGAGAGGTCCTGTCTTGTATATGAAAGTACGCACGAAAATAAACAGCTGATCAAATATCACATCGTTCAGTGTCATTTCGAGTAGGGTAACTAATAAAATTATTAAATAACACTTCCTGACTATCCGTTACATCAATATTAAATATTCGTTAAAGATAAGAGAGACAGAGAAGACAAAGAAAAGGAAAGGCAGGGAAGTTAACCAGACGAGCGTCCAGTTTGCTACCCTGCACTGGGGGGTGAGGGAATGGGGAATATAGAAAGAGGAGAAAAGAGAGAAGGCGAGCACTGCGCGTGCTAAAGAGTGTGCCTTTGCCGGCTTCGGCGTTCTGGCACTGCACTACGAATTCAGAGCCTTCATTGCGTTAGTACGGACACACCGTCGGCGAGCCATGATAATCACAGTCCAACTGAAAGCAGTGGATGAAGGTTATCCAGTACATTCAAGCAGGCTCCAGCTACAGGACTCTGTAGCCTACTTAGGAGGGTGCGTACTGTATCCAAAAGAGGCCGAAGCATCGCTGTGATTTCCTTATCTGTCTCAGGCAATCCGTCGGAAAGAAGCACTCTGTTTGAATCGAGCAAAGTCTGCTGAGTTCCTTGTAATCGCTGCGGCTTTGGCGTTGGCTTTGGCTGTCGCTCAGGCTGCAGTTTTGGCAATGTAGACCACTCTTCTGTATTCACACTCTCTAGCGCAGCGTTGTCCACAGTGGTCCATACAGACGCACCTTGTCTGGGTGGCAGAGGAGGAGGTGTCATCGGCTGTGAACTACTCATTATTCATAAAAAATAAACGTGCGTATAAATAAAGAGAATAGAACAAAGGTCTGCATGATCTACCATTTGCCTTATCATAAGTGAATACTTTTCGTACCTTAAGGATACACCTATCATTTTCTGTTCGAATGCTCGCTGCGTCTTCCTCAATTTCATCTGAGCCCTTTTGTTGAGCTTCCACGTTTCTGCCCCGTACGCAAGTACCTGTAAGATGCGACCATTATACACTTTCCTCTTGAGGGACAATGGTAAGCTGTCACTCATTATCTGAGAGTGCCTGCTGAATGCATTCCACGCCGTTCGTACCTTTCTAATTACCTCAGCCTCGTGGTTTGGATCAGGAGTCACTACCTGGCTTAAGTATTCGCTTACCGATTCCAATGTCTCACCACCTATCTCAAACTGCGGTGCTCTTCTGAGGCTATTGTACATTACTATAATCTTCTGCATATTAGTTTTCGGGCCCACACTTTCCTTCGCTTGTCTAGTTCAGCAATCATGCTTAGCAATTCGTCCCCTGAGTTTGAAATGCAATGTCGTCAGCAAATCTGACGTTACTGAGGTACTCTCCATTAACCCTTACATCCATCTGTTCTCAATGTGATGTTCTAAATACCTCCTGTAAACATTGTGTAAATAACAATGGAGAGACTGTACGACTGCTCTGCACCCTTCGTTGCTGGAATTTTACTGCTCTATTTGTGCAGGACTATGGTAACTGGGGTGCCGTCCGGGAGATCTATATTGTTACAGCTACGCCCTGATTATACAACGCCTGCATGACTGCTGAGGCTTCGACCCCGAGTCAGATGCTTTTCGTAAACTGTGAAGGCTGTATTGTTATATATATATATATATATATATATATATATATATATATATATATATATATATATATATATATATATATATATATATATATATATATATATATATATATATATACAATGGTTCGTTATACTCCGCGCATTCGTCCATCACCTGGCCGTGTGACTATGGTCTATTCTTGAACAGCCCTTACGAAATCCTGCTTGTTCTTTAGGCTGATAGAAATCTAAGGTGTCACAAATTCTATTAGCAATTACCTTGGTAAGTACCCGGTAGCCAACCGACAATAAGCTGATCGGCCTGTAATTTTTCTAGTCTTAATGTCACCTTCCTTATAAATTAGGATAAAATTCGCGTTCTTCCGAGGTTTCGGTATTCTTTACGGTTATTAGGCATTGCGCATATAAAGCTACCAGTTTTTCTAGCATAATCTACCAACCACCCTTCAAGAGATCCATTGTTACCCAATCCTGTCAAAATGTTTTGCCCCCTTCCATTTCTTTCAAAGCTTTCTTCACTTCATCTGTCATTACTGGTGGGTTGTGTGCCTCTTCTGACCTACTTCCTCCTTCTCTGGTATCCTGAATGTCGCGGCAACACCAGAGCAGGATTGGCCACTCTGGTGCAGTAAAGGCCACAACCTCCCGTAAACACGCCAATTAATCCTGTAAATATCAGTTCGCTGTAAATGTTGCTCACCATGACGCTTGTAGTCGTGATGGGGTGTAAGGAATCTTACGGTCATTTTGAAGAATAGGTATTCGCTGTAAAGTCGTTTGACAGTATAATTTCTGTGCCTAGTTTCCAACCTAGGTACCGAAATACTGTAATCATTTTTTGCAAACTTCATTTGAACTCACTGCTCTTCTTGCCTGAATACTACAAGCCATTTCCTTGTAATCATTAGAATTGACTTGACTATTTTTCTCCTACGTATATTTCTTGCGTACATGTGATTCTTAATAAAATATTGCTTAGTCTGATAGGAAATGTTGGCGCGCTCCTCTTAGCTTATTTCGCCGCTTCGTACATGCTATAACTCTTCTCAACAATGAAAATGTACACAAATTCTTTTTAGTCCACCTCTGCAAAGTAAGGACTTTCCTTTTTTTTCTTCGTTTACACTAAATAATTGGCTTCAGTACGTGGGATGCGTGCGCGCGTAATCTTTCTCTCTTCTTTTCGAGAGCGCAAGCCAGAGTTTCCTCCTCAAATATTGATCGCTGAAGCGCTCGCGAGAACATTCGGATTTTCGTAAAGCCAACAGGTAAATGTGCGAAAGAGAGATAACAACACAATCTAGGCCCAAGCGGAATTAATAACCTATTCCGCTTTGGTTGTATACGCCACGTCATCGATTCGTGGAAAAATTCTCGCCACTTGTTGTTACTCTTTTTTGCGTTGTAGCGCTTTGGCACAATTGGCGGCACGAAGAGGATTAATAAAATAACAAAACTTACCAAAACGATTTGTGGAAACCTTGTACTGCTGCGAGATACATTGGCGCGCGTGTTCTATGTAGGCATTATTGGATTTAGGTGTGCGTGTAATTCGCTTGCAACACTCGCGTTATTTATCCCGTACTAGCTAGTAGAACAAAAAACGGGCCTCTTTTGTCCTTTGTTAAACTACAGGACAGCAATGATAATACCTGTGACCACCCCTACAGGACACCTAAGTGTCGCTATTTTTTTCTGCTATATCTGTGATGACCTGGTGATCTCCTTAGCGCAACCTCGAGATTATTTTCCTCAAAGCCTTCTGATTGCCTGAGCTAGAATGGCTGCTAAAGCACATCGTTTCCTGGACTGAGGAGACCGCCCACCAGGGGACGACCACCTTTCGGCTGCTACCAATAAACGTCTATTCATTCATTCATTCATTCATTCATTCATTCATTCATGCATTCCGTTTGGCTGTCGTGATACGGCTGTGTTTTTGGACATTATAGACAGAACTTCCTGTCAAGGAAGCGAACGAGGGCGCACAACAACGACGTGAGTTGGAATGGAAGGAAGGACTTTTTGCATATAACAATCATCAATCCCGACCTTGCTCATTGCTGCCACTGGTAATTCTGTCGATGTATACATTTAGTAGTCAAGAAAGCCAGCTGCTTCGTCTGTACAAGTTGTGTTCGGACATTTATTTGCAAGGCGTATTGGCAATGTACTGATGCGTTGAACTGCATCGTGCGGATCTTCGACGTGTGCGTTTTCCGAACCGGTATACTGAAAAAAAAAAGTGAACCATAAAAGCGCCACATCAACTTTCTTCAAAGTCACTGTAGCATTTTCGAAGCATTGAAGTAAGTCTATGAGCGAATGAGCAAAAGCAACAAAATAGGACCCGTATTCACAAACTTACGAAAAAAATATTCGTAAGAGAAAATTTCAGCCAATCTTCACTGCCGGACATATAATTAGCGATAGCGGCCAGCGAATTGCAAGAAGCAGCTGCGAGAGAGAAGTTTTGTGAATTCGGCCCTAGGTTACTTGTACTTACTGCAGGTCGGCTCTTCAAGTCATCATAGATGCTGAGGAAGCTTTCAAAAAGAAAAATAAATCTTTGGTTATATTGCAGAATCCGATAAGGATATGAGAGTGCAATAATAATGTGCTTCAGCTAGTGACCGTGTACATCGGGTTAGAAGGCGTCGAGGAGGCCGACAGGCGTTCTGAAGTTGCGGTGAAGGAAACTACATGATATACATGTGTAAACCCTATATCCAGAATATTAAACAAGTGGTCTACCCGCTGTTTCACGCCGAGTTTGTGACAGGCCAAGTGATTATCGTTATGCAAAAATGACCCAAAAGAGAAAATTTTACTCGTTCACACTGTATGTGACGTATACAAATACCAACCCCTGCTGGACACGCCGCCTCACCTCTCCTCAATGTTGGTGCGCTCATGGAGTTTAGCATGCACTTCGTGAAATGTTGAAGAATACCCATAACCGCGTTTACGCGTTCGTTATAATAGGGTATCTTTGCAACATGACATTTTAGGGGCGAAGCTCCTTAGGGTGTGGGTCGTTCCCTCCTCTGTAGTAGTAGTAGTAGTATGTATGTAGCCAGCTCTAGTTTTATGAAGTGCTCACTAGATGGCGTGATGGCCCCGCGGTGCTCGCTTCGTTCAGATGTACGGGAACGCGTAGTATGGGAGTCCGTCCGTCCGTCCGTCCTTCCGAGCGCTGCGGTGCTGCTTAGCTAGTACGCGAATTGATCAATAGATGGCGCGGAGGCGCTCGCTTCGTGCTCTAGTGTGATAGGAGAGCACTAGATGGCGACACACAGTGTTTGTCACGTCTTTGATGATGTACTGGGCAAGATTCACGGAAGATTCACGGTTTTTACCGATGAACTTCCGGAGCCTCGCCCACTCATCGTCATTCACTCCGTGGATATGCGTGGATTTTTTTTAATATTGCCGCAAACCGGATCGCGACAACAAGCGCTCTATTTAATGACTTTAACGTAGTCCTGTGCGACGCAGCAGCTTAGGTCTTGCCTGCGTAGCATGGTTCAGGTTGCTGTGCTTGTTTTCTTTGTTTCCTTGTACAGATTTACATACCATCATAACGCATACGTAAACTACCGACGGTAAGGACGCGGATATAAACTATTCTTTGCTAACCCAAATTTTGAGTATGCCTACTTTTTACGTTCTCTGTCTAGAAAGGCGTTTTTTCACGACACGGTTCTCACACCGCTGCGTTAGGCCGTTGCCGTACCACGTAACTGCTGCTCATTTGTGAGTTGTCCCTGCATATTATTCCCATCATACATCCCTCCAGTTGAGGCCATGATAGCGGTGGCGCTAATACCGTATTCGCGTTGCCCCCATTTCGAGCGCCCGTCCCATCACGTAAGCTATAGAAATGGCTGTTTACGGCATGCCTTACGAACGTAACGCTTTGGGGTATGTCATTAGACGGTATATATGTGGCCTTCCTGTTCTTGACGGCATATTCGCCGCCTTACATATGTGGGCGTCCCTTCGTCTCGTGTCCCGTGCAGTTTCCAGACGCGACATTTCCTTTTTACCTCACTCTTCCGTTTCATGTCCAGGGGGCGTGCTCGTTGCTGCACACTCCCTACGAATCCGTAGCACGCGAATTATTGCGCAACCTTGAAAGCCATAACGGTGCCATGTATACAGCCGCAGTACACACGCTTATATGCGGCCTGTATGCATTTTCGTGCGTACAGATAAAGAAATGAGTGATCCTGCCCTATTTTCTCTCTTTCGCTTTGTTCAAGAAGGGGTGTTTGCCATTGTGGTGATGCCTGCGAGCATAGCCTCTGGGATTTCTTGGGATTGGATTCGGTTAGGTAATGCACGGTAAATAACTGCGCCTCTTGCGAAAGTGCTTCGCTTGCATAAGTGGACGTTACGAAACGAATTGCAATATACGGTGATTTCTAACCTAGCGCCTGAATCACCATAGAAGATAAACGTTGCATGAAAAGCTATCGCGTTGGAAAAGATAGCTCGCGTCACAAGTATGCAGCAACTTCTCCTTAAGTATAGATTCACTGAAAAAGAAATAAAACAGGTGGCACTACTCACATGCTTCTTGCATCACTAATACACCGCAATGTTCCTGCAGTAGTGTCGCATGAATGTAAGCTACGACACTGCGAGGAATATTGTGAGGTAACTTGGGACGATGTTTTATTCTTTTCCGCACCTCACGTTCCAGCTGGACGCGCATGCGTAGTCTACACTGCTGAAAGAAAGGTTTCTGATCATCTGGTTGAGAAACGTCGACAATGTTAGCGGGTCAAGCTAAGTTTTCTCATACATACATGAACTTGTAGACATTTGGGTTCTCTTATAATAGATAAATCTTGTTTTGTTCTTTATCCACAAACTGGGAAATTAAAATTCCGGGAAAACAATGTACGCATTCATTCTTTTTGAATACCAGCTCACTTTCTTGAAACTGTCAAAAGGGTATGCTCTTCATTGTATAAATTCTTGCACGGAGCATGAAGTTTCTTAACGTGCTGCTTCGCGCCTATACAATTAGAAAAAGATATCCTTCTTTAAAAAAAAAAGAAATCTAAACTTCTTAATCAGTGCCTCATTCCTGTCAAATCTCCGAAATTTTCTAGGAATCCCTAGCTATTACTTTCCATACTATGTAAACATACTATGTAAACGAGACGCGAGATTTCCTTTTTTTTTTTTTCGTGTGTTTGTGTGCCATACATTTTCTAACATATTTCCGTGGCATATTTTTCTGTCACCATTTATTCAATGTTCTCCTTCGCAGGAGATATGTAGGGCTTTTTTATTAATATGCAAATATCCACAACCGTCACGAGGCCTAACCCACTGTGAACGCGAAATCAACCGGGATTTTTAAAAGTGGAAGAGCTACAGTACAGAAGAGAGCAACCCTGCGTATAGCCTTAGTTTAACGCCTCAGATACGAACATATACCTATAACTCAAAATATGAAGGAGAATAGAAGGAAACGCATAGGCCCGAAGCGAAAATCTTTTCGCCCAGTTTGACCGTCGTGACACGAAGACGCGGCAGCCTTTCACACCACGAATCACGTAGTACCTCACAATCGCGCGACATAAAATATCGCACATTGTTCCACGCGCGTTCGCACGACACGGTGAAGGCTCAAAGCGTCCAACGTTACCCGTTACTCTACCTGTTTCACCTGAGGTGCACCTCAAATGCAGCAATCTAGATGCAGCAGACAGTCTGCGTAGAGCAGTAATAAGGTTTCCAATTGCGCCTGTCTCAGTTGTCGCGACATTCTTCTCACGAGTCTTCTAATTGCCATGTCTCGCGACCGAACTTCTTTTCCTGTCGCTGTGCTGTCTGTGTGAACACGTCGCGCCGTCTCAATGCAGGCGACGGTGACCTGCGATGATGCGAGGTCGCGTTTTGTATGTGGAATCCGTCCAACAATTCGCCTCCTTTCTCCGCTGCGAGTGGCGACGCGACGTGATCTGGCCAGTACGCGCCATGTCGCGAGGAAGCGCTGTCTGTCACGATTTTCCTTTGTTATTTGTCACTCCTCTGACTAGAACTAATTGAAGAAAGAGGAAGGAAGGCAAGTACTTTACACCTAGTGTCCTTGAAATGCTTATGTGGTGGTTGACGCAAGGGTCTTGCTGCGCGCGAAGCAAAAGCCGCATTCATGAAAAGTGCAAAAGAAATCGCAGGAGATCACTTACTCCGCAAGTGAAGGTTCCGAACAATCTTGTGGTTAAGCATGTTGTTAGAAAAGCTGGCTGGCCAGTATCAAGCAGAACTTGAGAACGAAAAGCTTTGCGAGTCTGACCACAGCAGTTAAGTACAACGCCAGAACTTCATAGCCAGAACTGTGCGACACTAAAAAATTAGAACACCAGGTACCCGACTTTGCGATCTTCCTAGAAGCTCAATGAAAAAAAAAGAACTTCCGATTCCATATATGATGTCACCACTTTTTTATTCACCGATGCCCTTACGCATTACGAAATTCGCGCGGGTAGTATCATAAAGTGGGACTCGTGTAATGGCTTGGTGGTCGGCGTGACTTATGGCATCCTCGTCCGCGACGTGACTTCGAGCAGACACGCCTTCCCGTGCATCTTGCGCAACAGGTCCAAGGTTGCGACAACTTTGTGCCTAACGTGGAAAAGAAGGGGAAGAGCAGCACGCATGTCAAGTGCTCTAGTTGTTCTTGCACACCTGTGAGACATGACCACGTGGCTTTTTGGAGGCGGGTGTGCAGCCGGAAAGAAAATTGGCACCCATGGCAATTTCTGTTCTACCCTTTTCTTTTCTTTCTTTTCTTTTATTCTTCTTTTTTTTTGCCAGAAACCCTCAGATGTAAAACTGCGAGCGACGTTAAGGATACAGTAAATGTCAAAGATAACTCGCTATATGTCAGAATATAATACGGCTGTGCAGTAGCTGCTACGGTGAGCGAATCGTGACACGTGCTATGACCCGACTTTCTTTCGCGTGACCGTGAATTGCGTCTCAAGGACAGCGCGCGCGCTGACTCGGTAAGCGAAGATTGGGTCTTGCAGGCGTCTGTACAGGCCGGGGTAATAAGCCTGGTGCTCGGGTAACAATGGAATAAGGCAATGTGGATGTCTGGCGTGCCACAGGCACCTATTGCCATTGCTTGCGGTGTCTCGCATAGGGTTCGCGCACCTACGTTGCGACATCAGGAATGCCACAATAGCACATAGTCATAGGGCTTTCCTTGCGTGCGACATTAAGGAAGATATTGCCACTGCTCAAGGACGTTGCTGCTCGACTTGCAGGTAACCCTGTTTCGGTATGTGAGCCATCTCGACCACGCAGTTGCAAAGGCGGAGAGAAAGGGTAACCTATTAGCCTGCACGGTAACTATAAGCCTATATATATAGTTAGGTCTCCTGTGCTCGGAAAAGCGGTCCAAATTAGGAAAAATCAACCTCGCAGCAGCACAATGGCTCTTGCGGCGGCTAATTGGATCACGTAGAGCCTTACAAAACCGCGCCAACGACAGGGACCAAGAGCAAAGAGGTTTGAGCGCCGTGTGCTGCTTGTTACCGCTCACGCTGCTTTCCGGTAATGCTCATACGAACATTCAGGTTTCTGAGTGGCACCTTCACTTGGCTCACGTGGAATGTGGCAGCCGATCAACAAAATTATGGATGATACCTGTAGTTTTCAGTAAAGAAACCAGATTGTGATACACCGCTGATGTGCCTCTTTTAAGACGCCTCCACACTTCCTATCAGGATTTGCAGCGTTTGTTTTTACCAGCAAATTGTTACAGTTAACGCTGAAATTTGGGCTAGTTGTTCTTGACTTAAAAACATAATATAGCGGAACAAAACAAGGACAGAGAAAGAAGCACACAGGACGACCGCTAGACATCAACTGAAAATTTCACTTTGGACATGTGACATATAAAGTGTAAAAAACAACATCTAAACTGAAGAAACGTCACCATTCTGCCTTCACAGAAAGCTACACGTCCCAAGCTACGCGTCGCGCATGCGCCCTCCCAGGAAGCCAATCTCCTTTTTCGTTAGGGCAATTGGGGGCACACTTACACACCTGTCTGCCTCCCTGTGTATATTCATGGCCTCACAGATCTCACGTGGTATCTGGTCATGACCCCTTCCCCACACCCGAGTTGCACAAAATGCTGGGGCGCGCCCACACCGCTTACAATGTTCGGCCAGGTGGCCCCCCGCGGCAAGCGATGAAACCGCTGCCCGATGCTCTCTTAACCGGTCATTCAAACAGCGCCTCATCTGTCCCACGTCTGTCCCAATTTTCAGTTGAAGTCTAGCGGTCGTCCTGTGTGCTTCTTTCTCTGTCCTTGTTTTGTTCCGCTATATTATGTTTTTAAGGCAAATTGTTAGTCCCATCAGTATGTGTGTGTAACTTTTTCTGCGTGTTCAACGACTCTATCTGCTATTGCTCTTCCTCAGGTGTAGGGTAGCCAACCTGAAAAGTCCCTCGTTAACCTCCTTGCCTCCTCTCTTCACTTGTTTCTCTCTCTCTCTCTCTATGCAGTTGCATTGCCCGGTAAAAGATTATAACAAATGCAATAATTTTCGATAAAACGTCCTATTTCCATGCCTTATTTTATAATTTACGAGTTTCTTCCACGGTTTCACGTACTCAGTTAAATATAAAACAAGCTTTGTCATGAGGTAGCCTTCAGTTTGACTGTCTTAAAGGAAACCGAACTTGGCTGTCACTGTCTTTGGTAAGCGTCCACAGTTGCAAAAAGTGATCAGGTCGTCTCTCACGCACTCCGATATTCTCACGGTAGAGCTAGAAACGCAGCGGCGTTACCGCACGCGCTGCGGTCTTGTCGCTTCCGAGAAAAGACGTTCCGACACAGTCTCGCGCGCTCGGGCACGTGAGGAGGAAGTTGCTGAACACAAGGTAAGCGGCGAATAAAAAAATAAAGGGGGGGGGGAGGGGGGCTGCTTCTGTCCACGAAGTCTAATGGTTTGTTTTATATGCAAAAACGTGTCCTGAAACCACACACCCCTCCCCCCAGCAGCTTAGCTCCGCATTCCTCACGTGGTTTTCAAAGAATGGTGAACGGCGAAATGAGACTATAGTGCCCTGGCCAAACGTGGTTGCCCACGTACTACGAGCTCGCTGACTAATATATATATATATATATATATATATATATATATATATATATATATATATATATATATATATATATATATATATAACAGAATTGACGATGCGCCTCTTAGAGAACGACGGTTTATTAAGTCGGAGCCCGACCTTTTTCAAGTCTTGAAAAAGGTCGGGCTCCGACTTAATAAACCGTCGTTCTCTAAGAGGCGCATCGTCAATTCTGTTATAAACTAGCGGCAACCCAAGCTATTTTTGCATATACAGTGTATATATATATATATATATATATATATATATATATATATATATATATATTGTGAGCGCGATCTATGACTACTCTTCTTCATCTCTAGGCATCATCATCACTTGTATTTCTTCCTCATCTGTACATATCATCATCACCTGGACGATCCGATCTTCGTCGTCGCAGCTCGTGATCGGCCATATTAAACGATCCCTTATAAGTGGTGGAGGTGCTGGGTATCAGCACCTCCACCACTTATAACCTTACCACTATCGGCAACCATAAGCCCTGATCTGACACCTGCACAGAGCCAAGACCTTCTCGCCCTGTTGGAAAAACATCACTCTCTGTTCGACATCAACTCGGCTGCCCTCGGTATCACTACTGCAGCGACTCATCGCATACAGACAGACGGCTCCCGCATTGTTCACCGGCGGCCATATCGTGTGTCCCACACAGAGCGCAAGATTATCGAGGAAAACGTATCAGACATGCTTCGAAGGAACATCATACGACCTTCTTCGAGTCCCTGGTCTTCCCCAGTCGTCCTCGTGCAGAAGAAAGACGGGTCCGTGCGTTTTTGTGTTGATTACCGGGCCTTAAACAAAATCACGCGCAAGGATGTTTATCCCCTGCCACGGATCGACGATGCATTAGATTCATTACATGGCGCCGAGTATTTCTCTAGTCTTGACCTTAGATCGGGCTATTGGCAAATACCTGTGTCGGAGTCCGACAAGGAGAAAACAGCCTTTTCCACGCCAGATGGGCTGTACGAGTTAAATGTAATGCCTTTCGGACTCTGTAATGCGCCTGCCACTTTCGAACGTATGATCGATACTGTCCTTCGTGGCTTAAAATGGAGGACATGTCTGTGCTACTTGGACGATATTGTAGTATTTTCGACCACATTTGCCGAACACCTGGAGCGTCTCGAACAAGTGCTTTCCTGCCTCGCACGCGCGGGCCTACAGCTCAATACGAAAAAATATACTTTCGCAAGCAAGTACATCAAGGTGCTGGGGCACTTAGTAAAGACGGCATTCGACCGGACACTGACAAACTTTCCGCAGTCCTCGAATTTCCCCGTCCTCGGCGCCAAAAAGATTTGCGCAGTTTTCTCGGACTGGCTTCCTACTTCCGGCGCTTCGTACGCAACTTTGCTGCGCTTGCATCTCCGCTCCATCAACTCCTTTCAAACAATGTACCATTCGTTTGGTCGGACGATTGTGAAGATGCGTTCATGAAACTGAAACACGCTCTAACGTCGGACCCCGCCCGTATTGTGCCACTTTGACCAAAGCGCAGCCACTATCCTTCACACTGACGCTAGCAGTCATGGTCTCGGCGCTATTCTCTTGCAGCGTGACAAGACCTCGCGTGAACGAGTCGTCGCTTATGCAAGTCGCACGTTGACCACTGCTGAGAAAAATTATACTATAACCGAACAGGAGTGCCTCGCTGTTGTTTGGGCCGTGCAGAAATTTCGCCCATACCTCTACGGCCGCCACTTCACCGTCGTTACCGACCATAATGCGCTGTGCTGGCTCTCATCGCTCAAGAACTTATCGGGTCGCCTTGGTCGGTGTGTGATACGTTTACAAGAGTATGACTTCGATGTAATCTACAGGTCCGGAAAGAACCACCAAGACGCCGACGCCCTTTCTCGCCAGCCTCTGCCGAGGAATAATGACTCAGCATCACCTAGCTGTAGAAACGCGCCCTCCGGGCTTTCACTATCGCCTTTGCCCGTCTCAGCGCTCGACTGGCTGCAACCTGACCACCAATCTGCCCTCGTCTCCCACCAACGGGATGACCCGTATTGTCGGACTATCGTAGAGCGCATGCAAGGTTCTTCTGCACCTCCAAACGCCCGGCTTCGTCGTCAGCTCAAGCAGTTCAAGCTTCAAGATGGGGTCTTGCATCGCTATATCTATCACGTCGATGGCAGCAAGTGGGTTCCCGTCATACCGCGTTCTTTGCAACGCGAGGTAGTAGAAGCATTTCACGATGACGCAACGGCAGGTCACCTGGGATATCATAAGACGTACGACAAAATACGAAGTCGATGCACATGGCCCGGCCTATCCTCCACCGTCGCCAAGTACGTCACATCATGCTCTCTTTGTCAAAGCTGCAAAGGACCTACGACTGCTCCTGCTGGTCTTTTGCAACCTCTTCCCTGCCCCGCTTCGCCTTTCGAAGTCGTCGGAATAGACTTGTACGGTCCACTTCCCAAGACCTCAAATGGTAATCGGTGGATTGTGACGGCCGTGGACCACCTGGCACGCTATGCGGAGACAGCATGTCTCCAATCTGGTACCGCCGCTGAGGTCGCCGATTTCTTTCTGACTAATATCTTTCTACGACACGGAGCCCCGCGCGTTCTCCTCAGCTACCGTGGCAAGGCCTTCCTATCGTCTCTTCATAACGAAGTTCGGCGTGCCACCAACACCGTGCACAAGACCACC
Source organism: Hyalomma asiaticum (assembly GCA_013339685.2). NCBI lineage: Eukaryota > Metazoa > Arthropoda > Arachnida > Ixodida > Ixodidae > Hyalomma > Hyalomma asiaticum. The sequence continues at coordinate 18,869,787 of CM023483.1, read as the reverse complement.
TCGAGCTACCATCCGCAGACCAACGGCCTGACAGAGCGTTTTCATCGTACTCTATCAGATATGATTGACATGTACATCCGCCCCGACCACACCAACTGGGACGCAATCCTGCCGTTCGTCACATTCGCATACAATACGGCTGTACAACGTACCACCGGCTTTTCACCATTTTTCCTCGTGTATGGCCGCTCGCCAAGTTTACCATTAGACGTGTCGCTACTTATAGCAGCTCGTGCACTCTTAGGGATGCCCTTTTCCGAGCAGTTTTTGTCCCGGGTCGCGGATTGCCGTCATCGGGCTCGCATCAACACCAGCATCTCTCAGGAAGTTCGGAAAGAGCGCTACGATTCGACTCACCGCACTGTGACTTTTTCCCCTGGAGATGAAGTGCTCCTATGGACACCTGTGCGCGTTCCCGGCTTGTGCGAAAAATTCGCCAGTCATTTTATTGGACCCTACGTGGTCATTGAAAAGACATCCCCTGTTAATTACCGCGTATCGCCGCTTCGAATCCCTTCCGACCTCCGTTGCCGTGGTACCGAGGTTGTTCATGTCGCTCGATTGAAACCGTACACGCGCCGGGTCTCATGATAATGCGCGACCAGGCGGCCGCCTCCACTGCGGGAGGGCATTAGTGTGAGCGCGATCTATGAATACTCTTCTTCATCTCTAGGCATCATCATCACTTGTATTTCTTCCTCATCTGTACATATCATCATCACCTGGACGATCCGATCTTCGTCGTCGCAGCTCGTGATCGGCCATATTAAACGATCCCTTATAATATATATATCCCTTTGTTTTCGTTATTGATTTCCGCAATACAATATGTGGGAAAAATGAGATAGTTCGTAACGATTTATAGAAAGCATAATGCAAGACATTGATGTGCGCAGGAAATGCACACAGCTTGTAGCTTTTTTTAGTACCAAATCAAGATTTTTTTGCCCCTAAGCCAATTAAATACATGTGTACCTTTCTCTATCATTTTTCCCCATTTTTCTTTCGTCCTTATGGTTATCTTCTTTCCCTAAGGCGTTCTCCTTTCCACTACTCAGTGTGGCACAGTGGGAATAACTATTGGCCAGCAACGAGCGAGGACGTTTAGTTTTAACACAAGCTGGTAGTATGCGAGCGCTGCTGCATTGTGACAGTGCCTATAGTATGGCCGTTAGGTAGACGGCTTATTTGTATAAAGAAATATAAGAGGGAGAAGAAAGGGAAAAATCAATGGTTGAGCGAGTTTGTATACTCGTTAAATGCCACGCTATCTTTCGACCTTGCGTTGCGTATTTGTGTTCCGAAAAAAAAAAGCCCGAGCAATGTAAAATTTAAATGTCTTGTTTACGAAAATAAAACATAATGGCATGTTGAAGAACACAAAAATTAAACGAATTAATTTGGAGTGGCCATGATAAGTATTACTTTGTCACTATTCAACGTAACAGTAAGGACGAGTTGCTAATACGTCAGTCCTCAAGCGGTGATTCATTTTTGCACGCTTTAACACTCAACACTTTCGCTCCATAACCCGGATTTCGCCATTACACCGTTAAGTACGCTCAATACATATACAAGCAGAACCGCCCGTATATACCGTAGCGGCCAGCCCATCTGATTAGTTACGTCACATCTTGGACGACAGCTACTGGCTCCGTTTAGGAAGAGAACATTACTGCTTGTCCGTCTGGTGAGGAGAGCAGTTAGGTTTAAGACTGAGCTCGCTGGTTTAAGGTCGCCTAACTTCCTTGCACTTAGGTTCCCGTGATCCTGGCAAGATACTTAAGCAAGAATAACGCCGCTAAAAGCTAGCCAATGAAAACGGAGTAGCACTTCAAGACACTCGCTCTTTGACGTCATACCTCAGCCCAGTGCAATTCAGTGCAGTGTTAGACCGAAGAGACGTTGCGTTTTGGTTACGTTCAATATACGCGATTAGCCAAGTTACGTTGAGTACCTCATCTGTTATTCAATAACGGCAATGAAGAACCGGTTTAGTGAGTCTTGGCTCCCTGACAAAGCGTTTGGGGCGTCTAGTGCTCACTGGCAATTATATAGCTTTGTAAGAGCCCTATACCCTGGCATATATAGAGTGCTTCCTGAGGCACTGTAGCTGCGGACGTCATGTCCATAGCACACGCAATATGATGTGCTGCATAAAGAGTTCGCTATATTGCAAACCGTAATGCAACGGCAATGGCGGTGGTATGAGACGTGACCGCAGTTCACCTACATTTCAAGGTGGATACACTGACCGCTACTCGATGCACACAGATTGACAGGGGCGCGTTTTTTCTTCGCCTAATTACCGCTCCCTCCGCTTGCCCTAAATATATAACGCACTAGTTTTATCACACATTTGGTCCTATCATCATAGTACTAGTCAATGTTCCTGCGCAAAGTGTACCATCTCAGGCTCTATGCAATCACACGAGCTATATCGCAGCTCTATCTTGATTCAAGACATGCTATCGGTGATTCGAACATAAGTTACCCTTGCCATGTATGGGATTAAGACGTGTGTGAAGTTGATCGTATTTACACTGATTAAGAGACGGTCCGAGCGTGTGTGCGCGAACGGGCAAAATCTCTATGTCGTAATAAAAACAGTCAATGCCGCAACCCCTCCCATTCGTTTCTGTACATTTCGTTTTCGAAGCAGCCTAACGTGTTTCCTCTGTAGATAACAGAACCTGTCAATACACTTGTGCGTCTGGTGGACAGCAGGCTCGCACTGTCAACGGTATATAATACGGAGCCTAAGATAGGTGCGCCACCAAAGCGCAGACTCAAGAACTTTCCACTCTTTCGCTAAATACGCTGTTGCCCCCTTTACGTGCGTCATGAACGAACGCAGTAGCGACGCTCCGTTCAGTGACTCCTCCGCACTCTTCGAGATGGTGGGGCAAGATAGGCTTGCTGCTTATAGCAAATAGCCTGTTCGGCCCTCGCACTCGGCTGCTGCCGTGACGTAGACGAAACTTATCTACCTATAGCTACAACAGGAGTGAGACGACGGAGCGACCGATGAAAGTGTACCGGCTTCAGGAGATACCGATGTATAATGTCCCACTCGAACCCATCGGGCAGTTCAAGTGTTCCACAAAAACAACCTTTTCTGATCTCTGAAAATGCCTTGAAAGAATCGGCGAGGTCTGTTTGGGCATTTGTGCGGTGATATTAAGTGGACAATGCTCGCAGACTGCCTTGTGCAGTTAAGACGCTGTACGTCACAGGTAGCGGCCAAGCATAAAGCTGGCTTAGTCCAGTCCCGTTCTGAAAAAATCCATATGCAGCTTTACGGAAAACATACGGATTCCGTACCTTCTCCGTACAAAATTTACGGAAATGTCACGGAACACATGCGGACATATACGGAAGCCTACGGAACTGGGGCCGGATTCACAAAACTCACTTACGAGAAAATTTTCGCGTAAGAGAAATTTTTCTGCGTAAGTGGATTCACGAAGCGAAGAAAACGTCGTAAGAGGACGTGGTTCCCACATCGGCCGCTGCTATAGCGAGCGCTGGGGTTGCCGATTAATATATCAGCGATAGTGATGCATTTGCGACGTAGGCGAAAAAGGCTCGTAAGTGGATTCACGAAGCAAAAATGGTCGCCAAAACAGCGTAGCTAAGCGGAAATCCTAAGAGTGGTCCGGAGCACTCTTACGAGCAACATGGTGGCGTTGGAACGGGCAACCGCGGCGGGTATTTGGGTGCCGTAGGTGATACTAAAAAAAGAAATTATGGCCATGTAAGCTGGCTGATGATTTTCGCGTATGTACAAGGCTCACAGCCTTGAGGTTGCTGTTGCAATTCTCTTTTACGCATTGGACAATCTTGCCACTAGCACTTGTCCAGTAAGCTTGTTGTTGGAGTTATTAGAGGTGCCTATTGGGTATTTGCAGCAAAATAACTTATGCATGCAAATGCTTGCGATTGGATGAAGAATGAAGAGTTGCGTGAAGGGTGCTTGATGCCAAAATCGGTGCGGTGTATGGTCAATATTTTTTAGCTTGTTTTTGTTGCGTCTCCCAATAAGGCGTACAAGCTGTGTTGCCGTTGCAGCATTGGTCGCACATGTACCACCTTAAGGGAACGGACAAAATTCTGTCGCACACTATTGGAATGGAAGTTGAACAGTAGGCTCCAGTCAGCCATTCACGAACTCCTTATGTCGTTTACAGCTTCTCTAGCTGCAGTGGTCTTTATTATTTCCCAATAGGAACGCTCACCCAAATGCAGCTTCCGCTGTACATTATAGGCTGATTTACTGAAAACATATTGCTTCAACATATCCGCACATACAAGATATGTGTGATTTTGCGCATAAACTGAGAAATAAATTGAGTTTAATAGACATTCACTGTCCGTAAAAGAAAATGAAAAGGTTTCGCTATGGCAAATACTTAGGACGGAATGCAAGCGCCTAAAATGCACGCGAAAGCCTGTGCTAATGCAGTGCAATGTCACCTCGACTGCACTCGCGCATTTGACAATTAGTTTCTTTTTAATTGGACGTCAGAGTCTCAGCAAAAGGCCGCTTCGTCCCTTGAGGTGCGTATTGTGGCTGGAATGTTAACCTAACCGAAGTTATCGCGTAGTGATATGCCGTGCATCACACCCAAGCCTACGCCAGGCATCATAAATATCGTAGCAGACGACGACAGCAGACGACGGTTTGAGCGAGAGGCCAAGCATGTGATTGGTTAGAACGAGGCAACTCTCTACACCAGGCCATTTTATGACGTCACTAAAATGATGTCACTCACTTCTTTCACCGCGCACTTCTGTGGTGGTCGTCACATTATCCCCCTCGCACATAAGAGAATTTTTCATATCACCGCAAAGAACACGGAAGTATTTTTTAAGAGCTCTCTTAAGGCGAAAAGAGCATCATGGCGACGTAAACACAGTATGTGGGTGTTGTTTCGTGGTAACGTTTCTTGCTTGAGCTCCTCTACGATTCCATGGGATGTGTTGTTAATGCCGTCGCTTTTCCGGTGCGTGAAAGTTTTGTGAAAACCATCGCCAGTGTCTCTATTTGAGCGGTGAACACTGTTGAAGCCTCTGCCTTTGTGCTCGTGAACAGGGAACCGCGGTCAGTGTGCCGCCGTGGACTCACATTTAGGAAGCCTGCATTGTGTGTTTGAAGACCGGTCAGTTCGTTTGCCTTGCTTTGTGGTCGTTTGTTTTTGTGGCGTTCGCCGTTTCGCATCGACTGTGTTTGGACGCGTTACTTCAAGGATAACTCCGTGTTTAGAAAGATACGACCTAGGCGTGTGCGTAGGTGCTGTGTTGACACTTCGAAGTCTTTTGAAGAGGCAGAGACCATGTGGAAGCAGTGCAACAGGTAACATAATTGTCGACTGCGCTACGCTTTGCCTTTGTGCCCTTCCACACCGTCACTTTGCTTGCGTTAGCGGCTAATGTGCGGAACCTGAAATAACACACGGATACGTTCTGTTGTGCATTTTTTATTTTATTTATTTTATTTATTGACACTCTATGGCGTACAGGCCAAAACAGGAGTTTCAATATTAGGGACAAATGCAGTTGTTAATAAAAAATGCAAAGAGATTGTAGTTTCTTTCACGGAACTTAAAAAAACCATAAAAATTCAGAAAGAAACGTAATGAAATAAGTGCACGAGGTGCTATTTAACGACACACATATCAACTTGTTCAGCAGAACACTCAACAAGACAATGCTTTCGAATATATAAATTGCTATTCCGACACTATTAAACGACATTAAGTACAATCGGTAAAATCGCTCAGCAAAGCCCTTTCAAGGATTTTAACCTCATTGAACGTTGCAACATCGTGCGGTAACCTGCTGCACGCATCGATAGCCTACACAATAAAGAAGTTTTTAAAAGAATGTGTGTTGTGTCTCAAAGGCTATACGTAATGTCTGGGGCCACTGCGTGAAAGTGATGTGTCAATAATTAATGTTTTGGCTATTTCGGTTTCATATTTCCCATACAATATCTGGAAAGGAAACATTCAGGCTGTTGAAGCGCATTCTTTCCTGCACATTAGGAATCGATGCTTGCGCAGCTCTTTCAACGCCGTTACCGACTGCGTTCGTTTGAATGAGTAAAAAACAAATTGTAAAGCCCTATTTTGAACACGTTCACATTTAGCAATGTTTCTGCGTGTGTGTTGTTTCCATATCGGACATGCGTGTTCCAGCAATGGCAATATTCTAGTCTTATATGGTACAAGGTTTACCTCAGTTGTCGCATGACTTAGGTACGACGAAGCATCCACGGTTTATTTTGTGACACTGTCAAAAGCGCAAAGATTTCGGTGGCGGAAAAATTCGGCTTCAGCGCTTTCGGCATGGCGATGGCTAAACAGCAATCGGGTATGTCAGAGGCGTCTGAAGTTCGCGCACACACGGAAAATTTCGTTTCGGCTATTGAGGAGCTTACAATAGCAGTTGGCCAATGCTCTCACGTCGCTGGCGATAAACGCTCTCTCCCTCTTAAGGCGCTTAGCACTCAATGTCCGGCATAACGTAATAAAAAAGAAGTAAATTAACTTGTGCAACGAAAGGAAGCTATGGAAGGCTCTTGCTGCGCGTGCGCACAAAAAAAAAAAGGAGGGGGGGTGGGGGGGGAGGTGACGTCTCGCTTTTCATGATTTCTGGGGCTTAACCTCCGAAAACCACTCAAGGATTATGATAGACGCCGTAGTGGAGGTCTCCGGAAATTTTGACCACCTGGGGTTCTTTAACGTGCTCTGATATCGCACCGCACACGGGCCTCAACATTTCGTCTCCATCGAAATGCAGCAGCCGCGGACGGGATTCGATCCCGCGACCCTCAGATCAGCAGCCGAATACCATATCCACTAGACCACCGTGGCGGGGCCTTGGACTCCTTTTTGTTACTTCTTAACTGCATACGCCGTCATTTACAAAAGCAGCACTTACTAACGTATTAAAGATACAAACACTACCTAAATTACCGAATTTTCTCAGTGATTCATGAAATAGCTGTAGTATTCGAAAATCTGATAACTAATTTATTCAAAGTGGGCCTATTTATAAGCATATCTATCTTTCGGTATGTCGGATTTATTGAAATCCATCCATGGCTTCAATTTCACACATCACGTGGAGGATGCATTTTTGGAACTTGTTTGTCAAGCCGAACAGCTTTTATATGGCCTCAAAAGCTGCATCGATGGTTGTTCTAAGAATTTTTAGCGAAACAACAATTTACGTCGAGCTACAAGACATTATTATGTAAATAAGAGTACTGCGTACGAACGACCCGAATCAATTGCGAGGCAGTGCATATTCATCAAAATGCATCTGAAATGGCAGTGAAAGGAGTAAACCTTGAGTGACATCTGCCCACCTTTAATATTTTACCTTAATTGCGGCTTCATGATTCCGGTCGTGTTGTTCGGCGGCACCTGCCGGTGTCACCGAGGGCGTCATTCCTTTTTTTTTTTCTTCTTCGAGCTATCGTTGTTGATAAAGCGCTAGCGCACGGGTTCACGCTGACCACGCGGGCGTCTGCTGCAGCGCGATGTCCATAGGCACTGTAGCAGACGCCCGGAACAGGAAGATGAGGTGCAGCGAGGATCGATTCGCGATTATAACATAAACTCGACACCAGACGCTTTGAGTGCTGCGAGGCTATCATGTGACCACACATCTTTCTTTTGTTGTCGTTCCGTCTGCTTTCACGTTTCCTCCTTGCCCTCAATAGTGTCGAATATGTTAAATGCGCACCCTTCCTATCGCATGCCTTGTCGCTAAGAGATTTCGTAGCTAAGAATATCGCCCGTAAGAGAAAGCTTTGTGAATCCGGCCCCTGATACGGAGCATGCGAAAGAAGGCGTATGGAACATAAGGAATTCCGTTTCGCCATAAGAATGCATTTTACGGAATGAACTGCTTCCATATCCGTTATATGGATATACCATACGGCGATAAGGAGCATACGGAAGGCATGACATATGACGAACGGAATATGAGCGGACAAAGTGATAGATGATGCGGAAGCGCGTATGTTGATGACACACATACGGAAAAAGTATGGAAGGACGATGCGGAGGCCTCACGAGCAAATGCAAGCAGCTATAAGGAATTAGAAGAATTTGCGTGAATGATACGGATACGGACATACGGATGCGGAGATAGGATACGGAGATACGGATACGGAGATACGGATACGGAGGTTCGGATACGGAGATACGGATACGAAGATACAGAATGATACAGAAACTGCAATTAAAAAAGCGCTCACTATATGGCGAGTTTTGTTTAACAGCTCTGTGTGGTGCAGGATTATCTAAGAGCCAACGCTAACCGCACGGCTGTTCTCTCAATATTTATTTTGTAATTGCGCTGAACAGGAGCTTACCACCGGCACCACATGTTAGGTAATATGTGTGGGTATATATATACCCGATCGTCGGTGTGCGGTTGCGTGAGGTCAGTGGTCTATGTGGTGCATTACTTTAATATGCTTGCGTGTATATTTGCGTGTGTACGTATTTATGTTCCTTTGGATTCATGGGAGTCTCTATATGCGATATTAAATGCTGATAAGGTGTGTATGTCTGATATAAATGCTGATAAATCGAGTGAAAGTCTGATCGCAATGGGAAGCCTCCATTTTATTTTTTTTTTCGATTGGTCGGAAGTGCTTCAACAGTTCTTCTGCCTGGAATGCTCTATTACCGAGGGCAATTAACTTTTTAACCATCGAGTGGGAGCAGCAGAGGACTAAAAACTCGAACCGCTGCTGTTAATATCGCAGTTACTCCAAAATTAGTTCAAAATCTGCGGCAGCCCACTTAGTCCGAAAGGACGAACAGCATACCCCATTTTCGTGCATTTTGCTTTAGATTGTACATACGGAAATTATATGGAGGTGGTACGGAGTATGAATGAACGGAAGTGATATGGAGAGCAGTGTACGGAAGTAATGCGGAATGCGCATATACGGATGTGATACGGAGCGTATATATGGAAGTGATGCGGAATCCGTATGACGGATATCCGTATTACCATAATAGCGTATATACGGAAATTCTCTTTCCGTATATACGGAATTTTTCAGAAGGGCGTGGTCCAACCTGAGGAAAATGTATTGGTGCTGTGGCCTTCTTTTTTCTTATCTTTTTTGAAGTGTCACCATTGCCTGAAAAGCGGCGCCGCCTGATTTCCGTTCCTGCATATGGCTTACCCGTTACGAATTGGTAGCTTTGGCGCTGTGTAATCATCAAACATAAACACGAACCACCAACATGATATGCAATCTGTTCCGGCACACATTGGAAAATCCGAACGATCGGTACCTAGCCAACTGGGAACATGGAATGTCTAGAGAAAGTTTCAAGAATAGGCAATAAGCACCTGCACAAAAAGATGCACAATGAAGTTTGTTTGTTCTGATATCCCTTATATCGTAGATATATAACACTGTACTAAGGTGTATAACTGAGTAGAAACTCGTAAGTGGAATATTTCGTCAAATCCATTATTATGCAGAAACGTAACCATGTTGCTGCGTGTTGGCGCACTTCGGTATGTTTTTTCATCTACTGACCATCTTTTCCAGAAATGATCACGACAATGGTATAGCGCGGCGTCCAGCGCATTATAGGAAACAAAGAAGTTGCTGCTCACTTTTTCTTCAAGTACACTTAATGAGCGCGGCAGACATCCGCAAGGACAGCCAGAGGAGTCTTTCACTTGAACGCACATCAATAGAGTCCGCTGGTGCCGCTAATGGCGCCTGTGTGAGGAAAAGTGTGGTTAAAGTAAAAGATTAGATTCCGAGATTTGAGGTCACTAATAGGTCCACAGCGGCAATTATCCCGTTTTTATCATGTGTGCCCCACACATTCCATCACTGTACTTGAAACTTTGTATAAGACCAACGACTTCCTCGAACTTCTTTCTTTGTATGTGTGTTCTTTGCCGTTAAGGGGAACTACGGGTTTCATGTACACTGCCAAATGCTTGCGCTTGGTCGATTCAAAGGAAAACGAAAGGAAAGAGCTGGCTGTCACGGCAATTAAGCAAGAACGCATGAGCCAATCAAGCACCATTAAGTAAAACCAAGTGAGAGAGAGAGAGAGAGAGAAGTTTAATGTCAGGAAATGTAGGACAACTTGGGCAGTGTTTAGGAGAGGGAGGGAAAAGAACAGGTGAAGATGGCTTGACTGTTACTGTGAGAGAGGGGGGGGGGGATACTTTAATCAATATGGCCGGGAGGTTAACCATGACCTAGCCCAGCTAGCTGCTCTTCGCTTGAGGAAGTGCACTGAAAGAGGAAAAGTTCGTACTTTGTGCTAGCACACGCACAACGCTTCCAGCCTGTCACATGCGTTCGCGTGCGTTGGTGCGTCTCAGAAAATTCAGCCGCGCTGTACTGTAGCCCTGTGCACTGAGAGCACACGCCCCGCCACGGTGGTCTAGTGGCTAAGGTACTCGGCTGCAGATCCGAGGGTCGTGGGATCGAATCCCGGCCGCGGCGGCTGCATTTCGATGGAGGCGAAATGTTGAGGCCCGTGTGCTGTGCGATGTCAGTGCACGTTAAAGAACCCCAGGTGGTCGAAATTTCCGGAGACCTCCACTACGGCGTCTCTCATAATCACAGCTGGTTTTGGGACGTTAAACCTCACAAATCAATCAATCAATCACTGAGAGCACACGTATGTGAAACCAAACATTCCAATTTGCACCCAACAATAAGTCGTCCGATATAGAGTCTCCATAACACGGAGCAGGCCATGCTAAAGGCGAAAAATGTGCTTACGTGGGGCGACCGAAAGAATTGTTATCACCTTTTTTTTTCTAAGTTACCAATGACATCAGCTGGCAAACCCTCCTGGGGCCGAGTTTACTAAACTTCTCTTTCGTAAGCGATTTTCCCCATTGGTTTTTCGACTACGCTAATGATATGCGTGATTGACTGAAAAAGTATCCTAACGAACATTTTTGTTAACACGATTTTTTTTAAATACAGGCCCTGCTCTGCAAAACACACCGATATACCATTACACGACCGTTGTGACGTTTATTGCGCAGGTTTGCAGGCACGCGTTACTCTCGGCCTGCATCCGAAATGTCAGCGCCCTCACATCCGCTTTCTGTATGCATCCTGCCGGCGACCGGTCTTCAATGACCAAGAGCAGCACGCTTTGATACGCGCTTAAAAGCGAGTGCGAATACTGACGTAGGCGGTGCAATGGCGCGATGGCTTCGTACGCGCGTATAGAGGCGTGCCGACAAACCACTTGGAATCGGCTATCGCATCAGCCTTGACGCTGGCTGGCAGCTGGCGCTGCCACGGAGACGGCCTTGGCGATTACGTAAGGCGAGGCAGGAGAAGGGTCGCGCCCTGAGGGATGGGGCGTCAAATTGCGTATACAGAGCGCGTATGTGGTATAGGTCAGATATGTCGCGGCTCGTATCTGCAGAAGGCGATATGGAAATCCGTCCGGTACTTCGGTTGTTCGAGGCGCTCACGTGCGTCACAGGATCGAGCGGAACAGCGTTCGTTCCGTCGTTACGCGCGCGATGTGAACGGATGATGGAGCGTGCGGAAGTGCGGTGATCGATGATCGTGGCTATATATGACGTACAAGTCGAAAGACAAAAAAAGGAACTGATGGTTTCTCTGCGGTAAAGAGAAATCGAAGGTGCGCTGGTCACGGAAGTCCTCAACGCAAGGGCAGAAATTATGCTAATCAGTTGCGTACAGCTTGCGAAAAAAAAAAAAAACAGGTGCAAAAAATGAGGCACGCAGGGCGGCGCCAGCCGAGATGTAGTATGCGTCTTCCGTATCTCTAGTATTCATAAGCTCCGCTATGCTGACTCCTTTCATCTCTGTGTGCTTTATTAAGTTCTTTTTCTAGAGAAAAATTCTTCCCAGCCTTCTTTTCTTTTGTTCGCGCCACTGCGTCTTTGTTAGACATTCGTATTAATATTTATATTATGTGCTCTCCCATATACGGGAACCCGAGAGATATTATTTTCGAGGCAATATTCTCCCGGAACTTGCTGCTGCATAGCCTGGACTACGGGGCCAATATTCCTGTGAGCGTTTTGTTCTCTTATGCCCTTTCGGTTTGATAAGGGCACGCATTAAGAACCACTACGCTAATAATAATTCGGACGCCGCCTCATAATGCGGGTTGGGCCATTGCCAGAAAGTTTTATCTCTTGGTTGTGAGCTGCTATATCATTCACCTGTTCTGCTGCTATATTCGCGCGTAACACTATGCGGTCCAGTTATTAAGATTATTAGTGCATGCGCCACCGTAATTGGATCGACGTAACACGACAGCGGACATAAATTGCGCTGTACGCGGAAACCTTACACCCTGCTTCGTTATATAGCGTAGTTCCATAAAGCTTGAGCTAAATTTAGAGCTCACGACAAGCAGCAATGATCTATAATTTTCTCCCAGCGTAAGAGCGCTTAACCTGAGCAGTTTCTGCATATGCTTATACACTTTTATGCCAACTTTTCTTGTGCCTGACGGTGCGCTGCCCGTTAAGCGCATGACCTCGACGTAATTCGCAGCGGTTGTTCGCAGGCGATGTAGTTAGGCGGTTAATTCTTAGTAGACTGTAAACAACAGATCAACCGCACGTATTCAATGAAGTTACTAGCTACCTTTCTACGGACTAAGCAATAAACATAATACAAAACGCAAGCTGTGTCATAATGACACAACAATTTGCACAGAACGTCCAAACATGTCTTTGTCAGGACAATTCCTGCACTCATAAAGGCAAGTCCGCCCGCCAGAACTTTAATTGGATCAAGCGGCATTCAGGAAAGTCGGAAGAGATTATGCTTGCGTCAATATGCATTACTTTGTCAGCTTGCGGCTTTGCTAGCACTGGCTTTGTTAGAACTAGCTCCAATATCAAGGATTACTTAAATCGAATGCGCTTTTTCAATTCAACTCAATTTACATGTTTCACGAAGGGTATCATGCAGTGCTCCTGGGCTAGGAGCTCGAAATGAAAGAACTTGGCGGGGCATTGGAGAGTAACACATGAAACGGGTGACGGCGAAATTTATAAAAGGGAGTTAAGGAGCGTCATACACCGAATAAATTAGAGATTGGGGGACCCTTAAGCTTTGCCTTTAAGAGTTGAACGCGACAGTGCTCACCATCCGGTTTACCTAATGAAATATCGCCTCAGAAGAGCTGCTGCAAACCATGCGCAATTTGTAGCGAAAGCGAACGTCGTTTAAGCTTTCTTTCGGAGCGCAGTGTTTCCTTGTGTATCTGGCGCGGATAACCATAACTATGTTTACTTGGAAAGGGTTGAAATGAAGTCGACAAGAGTTGCGATGCGGCTTGTTGGTGGTTCATATTAAACGTATTTGATGTAGCGCAAAAAACAAGACACGGACACAAGAAGGCACATATGGACACCACACAGCCTTCTTGTGTCCGTGTCTTGTTTTTTGCGCTACATCAAATACGTTGAAATGAAATTCTGTAAACACAGCATGCTATTTATTGCATCAGCAAGAAATATTTAAACCGCAGCTGTGGTGTCAAGCCACGTTGGGAAGGGATAGTTCCCGTGCGTATAAACTATCTCGGTCGTCTGTAACTGCAGCAACGCCAACAATGCCCTTGGAGGCACACACTCAAAACTTCATGAAGTTTCGCACGTCCTGCCATCCTCTGCCTGCCCGATGACTTGTGCACGCAGTACGCCGTTCTGGGATGTTTGGCCTGTGCGACGCAGTTTGAACACGTTGTCGTGAGGTTTTGCATGCCTGCGTGGGTGTTGCCGATGTAGGTGACCAATATCGCCCTTACGCACGGAAACTTTTTCTAATTGCTAGAAGACCGCGCTGGTGCGTTGTGAATGTAGAAGTAGACGAACGCATTCACGTCACTATACTATTACCGAAATTACCGCTCGCTGTTGGAGAGGGTGTCGCCCATTTCAAGCGATGTATACTCTGAACACACTCCACAGCGTGACCTCGATGCGATGAAAAATTTCGGCACTTCGTCATATGTATTGCAACACAGTTTTTTTTTAACTGCGAACGGCTCATTCCAAAATAAGCACGCGCGGCATGCAGGCTGTTGAAGAAACGGGCTGCGCTTGCGAACAGCCGCGATCATCTTTAAAACCGAAGTGGTACCCCTTTTCAGGGAAATGCTCTTACATGAAAAACAGGTATGCAGGAAAAGGCACAGCAACCCGCATCGCGACAAAACTAGCCAGACGTACACGTGCACTCCGCACGTCGTGCACTTGCGACCGGCGAACACACAGCGCAGTGGCACTTTGGCGCATCCAACATGGCGCCGAGCGGCGAGAAAACAAAATACCAAGAAAAAAAGTGAGCGCGCTACCACGTGACCGCAGCCGCCCTATCGGAGGCGAGGAGAGGAGGAAGCGGCGTTGTTCAAGAGATGGCGGTAAGCTTTGCCTTTAAGAGTTGAACGCGACAGCGAAATCCGGCCCCTAGTGTGCACTTCAAACACTCAGTGCATACTTATTAATGTGTGTTGTTACACACACACACACACACGCACAGACATACATACACACGCGCGCGCGCGACGTATCTATAGTAATGGTAGAGGTTTTCGATCTATTTAACAACACTTTTATATCATGGTGGTAATTGCGCGAAACAAACGGGGACGAAGGAAGGAGACACACAGACAAGCGCAATCTAACAACTGATTATTTTTTGAAAAAACATTTGCTTACTTTTATACGTTGTACTCTTATATCGTTTTACTTTTACTTACTTTTTACTTTTAGTTTTACTTTTAGTTTTACTTTTACTTTTAGTTTTTATACGTTTTACTTTTATATCAAGTTCATGAAAATTTTGTACAGTGATGTAGTCACATGGTCATGTATTATGAACTGCGTGTAGGCGTGAGACTTTTATTCGTAATTGGACACATTCTGTCGTCCTTCGTGCGTTTACTATCTGGCAGCTGTTCAATTTGTTCTTCTGGAGACCTCTTCCGGCCAACCGCAACAAGCATCGCCTTATGGTCGGTGAAATGGCAATTGCAGTACTTCACTTCCTTAATGGTGTCGTGAGAATGAATTGCTAAAAAAGTGGATGCAGAGCATCCGACGAGACTGCATATAGGCTCTGCAGTAGTCGCGTGGCCTTCGAGATGGCGGGCGCGCTCGCCATCTCGGAGGTCATGGTGGTCGAGACATTGCTTGATATCTCTTCCGCTAGATGGACATAGTTGTCCATTTTTGGAGCTGTTATTTTTTGCTCACGGCCGATTTTTCGCTTACAAGAGACGCGTGGAGACGCCGACACCGACGGCATTATTTCTACGGAACGAGCTCTCTAACGCTATCGCGTTAATACGCAAAACAGTGACACATAGATCTACGTTAGTTAAAAATATGTGCTGTTCGGATAAAGGCAATGAATTTGCGCTATAATCCACGATGAATAATCATGCTGAAGACGAACACACCACGATTCTGCAATAACATCGGATGCTTTCGTTTTACAGTTAGAAAAGAAAATGATAACACCACTTCCACAAAAACTAACTGTAACAGGATAAATTACCGTATAGATAGGTTGCGCTGTCGCATGCGAGAAGATGAAACGAGGCAAAATTTCAAATCGAAATTTAACTGCCACAGCGTGCCATGTTTCCTTCTTATCCTTTTTTTCTTTTTCCGTGCGCACGCTTAAAACCTTTGCCATCTTTCCAAAATGGGAAATCACGCCTCAGGATGGGCATTTATTTCTTGTGCTGTTCGTGACGACTGAGCGACATATATTTTCTTGTTATTGGTGCAGATCACGGGCCGAATTCACAAAATTTCTCTTTCATGAGTGTTTTTGCCAATGACCAGCGGCCTTCGCTAATTATATATCCAGCATCAGGATTCGCTCATATTTTCTCCTTAATAATATTTTTACCGCGTGTTGTTTTCGTGAATTTGTGTCCACTTCATTGTTGGATCCCACACTTTCTTTTATATGATTTTCAAATTCATTTGCTACAAGGAATAAACTTTTCTAGTAAAGGCGGGACGCAAATAGTCGTCCTTCAGTATAAGGATACGAGAAATTAGTGCCTTATGTCTATCAAGGTGAAATTAGGTTTAAGTTTGTGAAAAAAGAAATGTAGCAGTGGAGTGGTACCTAAGAAAAAGTTCTTAAGACGCCCTTTCTGGAAACACAATTAAGAAATAGCCAGTGCTAAGGTTGGTCTACTTAAGGAAGAAGCCCCGTGAAATGAGCCGGAGATTAAACTGCTGTTTAGGAGCTCATTTTCGGGTGCAGTGGCTACGGCAATGTTGCACGAAGAAAACGAATTGCCGACATCATACACAAAATTATTTCGCTCGGTTAAAGCTAGCCATCTGCGTTGCTTCGCACGACTGCTGCTACAAGAAAAGACATACATTGGCTATACCGCGGAAGTATTACATTTATTGCGTGGTTATTCACAGGACGCTTCTTTTATAAACCCGCATAGTGACGCTCGTGCGTATGTGAACATACATACATACATACATACATACATACATACATACATACATACATACATACATACATACATACATACATACATACATACATACATACATACATACATACATACATACATTCACAGGCAGTGTTTCGCGTACGCACATACCTTCTCTGTATAGGGAGCTCATGCGAGCCATAAGCCAACAAGACCACGTAAACCGGACGTCAAAATCGGTCGCTTTTAGGGGCGAAGCTCCTTAAGGCGTGGGTCGTGCGTCCCCGATGTATGTATGTAGTAGTAGTAGTAGTAGTAGTAGTGGGTAGCCACCGGCGCGTGCCTGCCGGGAGGCACGCACGCGCCGAGGGCGAGCGCGTGGTTCCCGGCACGCGCTCGCCCGCGAGAGACAACGTTGGCGCAGGCAGCGTCTCCTAGCGAGTTTCTTGATTGAGAAATACCGACATCTTGACTTGCAATGAAGTGCCGGTAGGAGATTTCACTTGTGCATTGTGCATAGTTGAACCGTGAGGATTCGTAGCATGCGCGAGATGTTATAAAACTAGATGGCGGTACTTGTAGTTGATGATGAAAGATGCGAGATGTTATAATAGTTTGATGACATTTACTCAAGTGTTTCACTTTTAATTGTGGGGCGAATTGCACGGAAGAGTTTCACGGTTTACCGATGATTCCTTCCGGAGCTTCGCCCCACTCATCATCATTCACCCCGTGAATATGCTGTGATTTTTTTCTTTTCGCTGGCGTTCTTTCCGCGCCGTTCTGAGAGCGAAAATAGAGCGGCAAAAATAAAACGCGGGACAGGACTGACCGGCCTGCCGTGTCCTGAACGATTGGTCCGGTCGGCCTTGGCTTCCGTAAATATACGACGCTCGTCGACGGACCCCGCCGCGATATCGAACCCTGTCCCCGTCTGGCCGCGATCGCACCGCATCTGACCTCGGCCACGGCGTCTGGCACCGAACAGGCGCCGGCAAAGTGGTCGAAGAGAGAGAGAGAGGGAGGAAGGGTAGTGGTATAGGGGACATGTTCAGTTTGCTTTAGTACGCACGCAAACGAGGCACTCTACTACACCTACACTGTTTACTCCGATTGACCAGAAAAAGGAAATGTATATATATATAAAATTATGGTAGCACGTGCATGCACATAGGTGTAGTCCAATCGCATAGAGGCAAGCGGTTGTTCCGGGAAGTTTGGTTATTAGGTTGTGCGTGCATGCTTCATTTACCCTTTGTCACGGTTTTAATCGAGAATAATAAGTTGCAAGTGTTATGTCTTATAACGCTTATATATAAGGTTCTGTGCTGTTCTATCTGAGTGCTGTGGAAAGGTTGAGGTATGTCAGCTCTGCTACTCCATTTGTTTGTTTTTCGCAGCACAAGATATAACGACAATGCAGTTAAACGAACAGAAATAGACAACTGAGAACAACTAAGAGAACTAAGAAAGCCAGATAGCTAACACAGATATATATAAAAAAAACATTTCCATAGTCAAGTTCACTGGCCAGGCTCCCCATTAAACTGAAAAGTTCACTTTCACTCAAGTCTGTCCATTCTGCGCTAACACCTATGCATGGTTTCATGTACGCCACTGCCCTTAGCCTCCGCTTTAAAACTAAGTCCACTGATATGTCCTTATAAGAGGAAGAACTGCACGCGTGCCCAGTCAGGTCCAAGTTGTCACCACGGTACACAGGTTAGTGTAAAGGTGCGTCGTTTCACAGGCTGTTCATTGTAAACGTATCACTGTTGGTCACAAACGCTTGTTTAGTTGCTGCTTCTACTAAGAAATCCGTTCGAAGTGCTGTCTGCCTGTTACCGCAGACGACTTACAGGCCACGGTCCAAGTATCTTTTGTAACTCTGGAACGGCGCTCCGTCCAGACCTTGCGAGTTTTCTCTCCAACTTTCTTCTTTCATGTCCGTACTTTACTGCACTGCAGTGAAGATGTGTGCAACGCTTTCAACTTCGTTACCACAGCTGGCAATCAAGTAAGCTGTAACGATATACCCTAAGGAGGGAACTGTTTGTATACGCTACTTCCACTCGGTATTCTGTGAGTCAAGGTCCCTATGTGTCGTGGAACTTAATAAACAATTAGATTGGGCTAGTTAGTAAGGACCCATCTTCTTGGGAAGCGCAAATACTAGACAGCCAACAGACACAAGACTTGTGTCTCGTCTTTCTTCTGTCCGTTGGTTGTCTAGTATTTGCGCTTCCTAAGAAGGTGAAGCTGCGTCTTGAAAGGTCTGCCGCTATAGAGAAAGTTCTTAACACTGTCAAACCAGATCTCTGTAGAAGTCACATAAGGTCTTAAGTCGTAAAGGGGGAGGGGGGAGAGAGGTTTTCATTACTACAATCTATAACCACCAACCTTCGAACAATAAGGGGAATGAGACGAGCACGAAGTAGCCCTCACGGAGTACCAAGCAGGTAACCGCGATCGTCATACCGTGTTATAAAAGTCATGGGCCCTGATGATGCCGAAGAGAACTCTTTAAGATGAATGCTTTACGGAGCCTGCTATTGGCTGTACCATAATAGTTATTCTTACGCAGTCCCATCCAAGTGAACAAAGGCTGTTGCATTTTTTTTTCGCATTTTCGTGGCTGCTCACGCTGCAAATTGGACTAGCCAACTTATATCCTCACTGTTTCGTTACTGTCATTGAACTGCCCTGCGATTAAAGGACTTGTGCGAGCGACGCAAGGACATATGCCGATAAGTTATGTTTTTTTTTATCATTTACCGCAAAGGAAAAAAGTTGTTCATTGGTTTAAGAACAAACGCTGAAATGATTTCTTTTACGATGAAGCTCTCCATAACTGGTCTGAACGTCCGGCGTAGTCCGTGGTGCTCGCAGAAAGCTCTGTGCGTGCACATTTTTCTCCATTCGCACTCCACCCACTCTTGCCCTAAGCCCACCGCTACATTATGGCTATTATGCGAAGCCCAAGTGTATTTTTTATTATTTTTATTTTTTACCTGGAAGTCAGGCGCAACACACTACGGGGCATCGGCAATGAATCGCGTGGAAGGATAAGAATAGGAGGAAAACGAGAGAAGGAAAAGAAAAGAGAAAGAGAGATGAACGCGAAAGAAAAACCTAGCCTGCGAGTTGGGAAACAAGTGGAGGTAATTTTGATTTTTCATACATAGTAGCGATCACAAAACGCGTCGAAAGCCCAAGCTGCCGCATTTGTTCGCGCACTTGCTTTTTCTCCTGCGCTCGACCACCTCTTGCCCTCTGCGAATGTTTTACTGCGAAACGCTTCTCTTCGTTAATGGGTCGGGTATCGGCACCAATGCGCTCTTCTTAGCTGGTGACTCTGCGAAGCACTCGGGGACAAATACTAGCAGCTCGGCACGAAAGGGGTTCTGTAAAAATATGGCTGCTGTGAGATTAGGCAAAGGACAACACTAGTCGTCACTAGCCTGGTAAACATTACATAGCAAAATCACATCCCGAATTAACGAAACAATTTTCTTGGAAGAGCCATTTATGCATACCATTCAGCGGCACATATCGAAAATATCTCCAATACCACGCTCTGATGACGCCTACACTTACATAAATGTTAAGGTAAGGGCCTTCCTGTAGATACAGGCCACGGTTCAGAGAGCACGGCGGCCGCTTTGGAGCCAGAAAAAAATAAAATGAGTCGGCGAAATAAGTAGGGATTTCTGTCGTGAGCCGCCGGCCAATCAAGATGCAAATAGCGTACGTTCCCAGTATTCGTACCAAAAAAAGAACGAATTTTTGCGGCCTTTCCTCACTCCATTCGCCACAAATGGGCACAAGAAAAGTGCTCAAAGCCCAACTAACCCATTTCGCGCCTTGTTTGCTTATTACGCCATCGGCCGTTTACATGCGGATGGTGGTGGCGAGTGGCAAAAGGGCACGCTCTCACGCCGCACAATGAACCTGGCGGCGGGGAGCTACTGACCCTTGCCGATACCGGGAACTCGAGAGGCCGCAGGTTCAGCGAACCGTCTCTTCGCCCTCTTGTGCATGTGCGTCACGCGGTCGGCGACTTACGTAAAGCGCGGCACGAGAGAGTCGTATGATCCGGCCTCCTCTGCACTTCTACAATATAGCCGAATCCACTCACGGAGCGGTCAGACGGAGTCAGCGCTGTGACTGGGTAACTTTGCCTAATATAGCGATCCCACTTGTTTGGCCCACCCAACGCTCTGTCTATAGTACATGCCCGAGGCGGCGACTGGCCCTCCGGTGCACGGCGGGTGCATAAACGCGATAACCTCAATCCTAAGGTGAGGAAAGGTTACTTTGGCGTCACAAAAAAACGAAAACAAAATGAAGGCGTAGTAGTGCGTAAAGGTGGGAACAGGAGGTCCCAATCTGAAAGCTGTAGGGAGGATCTTGTATCGGTGATACGTGTACATTAATTACAAGGTAGGAAAATTCAAAAGCAACAGGCATACAAATAAAATGAATACAAGAATGGAAAAAGTGAAATGAACTAGCAAGCCTATATTAAGCACGGATTTGAACATATATTTTGCAGCATATAACATAAATTCCTAATAAGAGAGGTAATGCTTTCAATACAGCTCAGTTCAGTAAAAAACAAAAGCAATTGGTGTGTGTATGATATATATGATAGGTGATAGTTTTTCCCAAGAAAAAAGGGGAAAAAAAAGACATGCATTAATCTTTCTGCCAGAACTCTCCCTCCCTTTCTGTCTCTCCTACTTTCTTTCCTTGCTTCCTGTTCACAAAGGCATGTTCGTGTCGAATCGGGATGGCTGACTCACCTACCTGCGATTTCTGAGGAATTAATGAAACTATTGAACACGTGCTGTGTATTTGCAGCAGTTATGACGGTCAACGCTACCAACGTGAAATGGTACTCGACAGGCTGGACTCGAGGCCGTTTTCAGCAGCCAAGGTTCTTGGGCCCTGGCCATATGCTTCGATGGCTCACGAGGCGACGGAGCCGTTATGCTGACGTACCCGAAGTCGACAGGTCTTTGCGACCGCCTCTAGAAACTGTGCTTGCGCAAGCGTGCGTGTGATTGGGCTCTTCTCTCTACCTTCCTCTATTTTTCGTTCTTTTTAACCCTTTTATCCCCTTTTCCCCAGCGCAGGGTAGCAAACCGGACGCGCGCTTGGCTAACCTCCCTGCATTTGATTACCTCCCTCTCTCTGTTCTTTAGCATGTCAATTTTCTGCTTGTAGCACCAGTAACGATACTTACATACTCGATACTTAAAGAATGAATAAATTGGCTAGTTGGTATTGCATTAAAAAAAAACTAGGAGCGCAAATAAAGACTTTACACGTCGAAAGAAACAAACACCATATACGCGCACCACACGTACGATGACGTGTGTTTCTTTCTCGTGTAACGTCCTAATTCAAGTCCCTAGTCGTTAAAGGATTGCTACACATACACTGCAGTAGACTTCCGTTCTCAATTCTCTAGTTCAGAAGTGACAAACATACCGTAAAATTGATCTTACAACTAAAGAGAACGACAGAAAGATAGGGAGGTCTTACAACTCACGATCTTAAGCCAGCGTTGTATAAGTCTGGTAGATTTATTTCCCTCAATAATGCAACGCTGCAAGCGCCAAGCTTATCTCGCGCCATTAGCTCATTGTCTAATCTAGGGAAGTTGCAATGTATATGTTCCTCCTTATGGTCAGGACGCATCTTTAGTGATGTACTAACAAAATGTGCTCATACGAACACACGGATTTAGGTAAGTTATAAGAGTAGTGCTGCATTGCAATCACAGACCGCGGCAATCTTGAGCGTACGCAACAGTGAGCCTCCACTTGTTTGACACGAGTCTAAATCGCCCTTTCTTTCCTGCATTTCTACCTAAAGCTCCGTTTACTTCCCAGGTCGATGTTAACTCTCACGTTTAGTCTATGCATGGTAATGCGTTTACGCGTGCCTACTTATTAATTATCTATATGCGCGGAAGTTCTGGAGTGAATTGCGTAGCGTCCGAGCTCATCACAAATATTGATAACCATATGTCTGAAAGAAACAGAAATTCCGGACCGTGTGCCCGGTGGACGTCAGCTATTCATTTATTTATTCATTTCGTACCGCCAGCTTGTGAAACAAGCCATGGGTATGAGAGGATGGTACAAGAGAATGTTGAACAACCTGTGGAAAGTAACTGAAGCAAATTTGTGAAATGAAACTAAAATGAGTGTTGAGCAATATTTACAGCAAACGCAGGAAATAATGACATCAAGTAAAGCACACGTAATACTACAGGTGAAAATATTGCTCTAAAAGCGCTAGTCTAGCCTGTCAAAGAAACGCATTACGAAATAAAGCACTACTGTTGCTGCTATTTGCCGTCCTTGTACTTATCCGCCATAAATTCTCGTGCGATTGATCTACTTGGCCACATCGACTTTAATTTTTGATACTATTTAACTCGCAATCAGTATTGGGTGATTACATGGTCCTATTCTCTATGCAAAATTTATTCTCAAAGTGATGACTCACCGTGTATTCATTGATTCTGCTGACGGTTGCGGGTATGAGAAATGATGTGTGACGCTTCTCAAACGAGGCATGTCGCATTGCGCTTGGACAGAGTTTTGCCTTGAACCACACGAGGCTTCAAGGACATTCAAGTTATGTTTAAGAAGCCATGGCAACCGAGTGCCACGCATTGATCACCGATCCAACATTTAACTTACGACGTCCACCGTATTAATAGGTTCAGCTTGAATATTGACGTCGAACCTTTACCTTGGGCAATTAGTAAAGGAGATATGACATTTAAAGACGGCGCCACGTTCAATAACTCGAGAAACGGAGAGTACGACGTGAAGTTTCACGAAGGCAAAAGAAAACGCAACCGCATCCTTAACATTCCCCGGAAGCAACTGCGAAATGTGATATGAGATACCAATGAAACATGGTCAGGAACTAATTACTTAGTAATGCGCAAACCACATTCTGTCAAGCGCAGTCGTAAAGCGTCTCCGAGAGAGCGCCGAACACGTCCGAACATGCCTGCGACCGAAGACGTGTACGTTTCGACAAATGAAATCAAACCGCGCATCTGGACTATACCCGCCTGCCTGCGAAGGTGCCAAATGAGTGTGTGCTAACTTTGGCACCAGACAGGAGAGAACGCTTGCCCTTGTGGCGCCGTAGCTTCTATTTTAAAAGTCATACGCGCACTCACTTCTCTCACTCTACGCTGTCTTTCTGCGAGGACAAGCAATCCGTCTCGCCCCGACAGCTCCCTTCGTGTCCACGTGACAGCTACAGCGACGCATCATCGTTGCTAGTACCGTATTGCGTGTGCCACAATAGTTTGCTGTAAACGAACCACGTGAGCTTTGGAAATATCGTTTCTGTCCAGGAGGCCGCGGTAAACAGGGAGAAAGCGCAAAGACTAGTGCTGTCAGAGACGGAGCTCATGAACACAGGGAGCGGAATCAGGCAGTAAATTGCCTGTTGTATATACCAGACATTCCTCGCTTGCTGCGTCATTGTAATCGCCACCGACCATCCCTTGGCTGCAATTAAGAAGTGAAAGGTGTCATCCAGAACGTGTCTGGTTGTGGTGACAGTAGACAGATAACAGCGTGAGATGAAGACATCAAGGCTACACGTCAAGGGTCAGTTGGCGCAGTAGCACACATGTTTTTAATGTATTTTTGGCAGGGCGTCCCTCGGCGCCAGCGAATGCATGCTACGCCACACATTGACTGTTCTGATATACCGATCAAAAGCACGCGCTTGCTCTTAGAAAAGAAACTGTGAAAACCGCATTGTGTGCAACCTATAGATATGCCACGATATGCGAGTGGCATCTGCATGTCACGAAATAGACGCGCTGACAGAAAGTCGAGCCCGCTCACGACTACAGAGGGAATACGTTCCGGAGTAACCTTTTAGCACGGAAAACTACTCAATAACTACGACACGAAGGGGCTACTATCAACAGACAGCGTTTATAGGGCGTCTCATTCCTTTCGCAGCCAAAAATTGAGGAGCCGTTCTTTCATTGGGAGAATCAGGGCAAGCGAAGCTCGGCGTGTGCGTACTTCATTGTTTCTTTTCCTTTCTTTCTTCGAGGGTGCGTGTCAGCCAAGTGGTGTGTGTTAGCCACTTCGAGGGTGCGCGCAGGCTAAAACGCCGAGGGTGCGTGTTAGCCTTTTAAAGACGATAGTCTTTCTTGGGATACTTCAACGCAGAAATTTTGGTCTGTGTGTGTGTGTGTGTGTGTGTGTGTGTGTGTGTGTGTGTGTGTGTGTGTGTGTGTGTGTGTGTGTGTGTGTGTGTGTGTGTGTGTGTGTGTGTGTGTGTGTGTGTGTGTGTGTGTGTGTGTGGGGGGGGGGGGGGGTTGTGTGTCTGTCCTGCTGCGAAAGGTGGCCCTTCTTCAACGACCACCCAGCTTGAACTGGTGGCTACCTTCATACTTCTGAACACAGTCGGCCAAAAAGCAAATATTACGCATATCTGAGGCGCTACACCAATACGTGTGTATTGGACGGTGTGTTCCTTTAGTAGAAAATACATGTAATTCTAAAGACCCTAGTGCTTGTTAGGATGCGCAAAAGCGGACGTTTCCTGTACTAGGCAAGCTTCTTGCGTTTCCCGTAACCATGGCCAGATGGCGCCCTTATCTCGCGCTCGTGCCGAACGGAAGGCAGGGAACGGCCGCCCGCCACTCCGGCCGGTCCCTTTCTCTCCTCGCGTCTCTTCGTTTTCCCTCTCGCTTGCGCAACTCCTCGGGGGGAATAGAAACACGCGAAACGGTACTCATGTAGTACGGCCGGTAGAAGGCTATCGTCTTTCGGCGGCATTTCCAGCGAAGCACGGAGATACGCGGCCAATTTTTTACGAGGGTGCTTGCTAGCCCATTGGCTATGATGCATCTTGTGGGACACTTGGACATCTTATTTTAGAGTGTCGTGCGTACATTACGCAGAGTACATCGTTAACTAAGGAGTGTAGACGTCTTGGCTTGACCGCGAACAGGTAATCGACCATTGACGATTACCTGTTCCCGAAGGGGAGTTCTGCTCGACGGGACCAGGCCCATCGAGAGCTATCAACGTTTCTGGAAGATACTGGCCTGGTGTCTCGTCTATAGGCATATTTTGTTTGCGTTGTGTTTTGTCTGTGTATTCATCTCCTTTACTTTCTATTTTATTTCCTTTCCTTTCTCTTCTCTATTTCCTTCTCGCAAAAGAGTAGGAAGGCGTTGTGCCTCTCTCGGTGGCAGTTGTGAAGCTGCGCTCTCTCCGTTTCCTTCATGTCCTTGTGCCAGGGCCGTAGCCAGGAATTTTTTTCGGGTAGGGCCCACTTGCTGAGGGCCTTGGCTATTTGAGAAAGAAAATCTACTTCCATGACTTATTTCCGGTAAAAATCGCAGTATGTACATTTAGTAACTTTTTAAATGCAACGTTATCTTTAGGTTTAAATTTCATGTTATTACCACTACACTATGTTATTAACACTACCCCCCCCCCTCTGCCCCTCCCAAAATTTCGGAAGGTACCCGGGCCCCTAGGAAACCTCCCTTGGCTAAGGGCCTGCCTTGTGCGTACGTTTGCAAACCAAATAAATAAAATGAATAAATGACGCTCGCTTTCAGGCAGTGGGTGCCCGGGATCGGATCCAGCCTCACCGAGAAATTTTATTTCGTCGTAGTTACTTCTTTATTTATCTCCCTCTATTTATCTCCCTCTATTTCTGTCCCTATGTTCACCTCCTCTCCTCATTTCACAGTCCCTCCTCTTCTTTCTCTCTCTCATCTTTTCCCTCTGCCAGCTGCGCCGAGCTTTCGCCAACGCCAGCCGCGGCTGGAACTCTAGGCGGGACAGCTCCGCTGTTTAGAGAGAAGAGAAAATGTTCATTGTCATGCTCGTTGGAGTAGCTCCGTGCCCATTTTTTAACGCCCTCTATGTAGCTTACAGCGCGATCGTCGGGCTTAAAGGAGAGCGAATGGGCTGAGATGGCGGAACGCCCCTCAAAATGATGCTGTAAATTGGATAGCCACTAGAGGACCTGAAAAAAAAAATGCGGCAGGCGATCCGTGAGGAAATATGCTCCTTAAGTGATATCAGTCGAGAGAGAGAGAGAGAGAGAGAGGTAAGGAAGGCAGGGAGGTTAACCAAACGCGCGTCCGGTTTGCTATCCTGCGCTGGGGAAAGGAATAAAAGGGTTAAATAGAACGAAAAATAGAGGAAGAGAGGGAGAAGAGCCCAATCACGCGCACACTTGCACAAGTACAGTCTCTAGAGGCGGTCGCAGAGACCTGTTGACTTCCTGTACGTCAGCAACGCCTCCGTCGCCTTCTGAGCCATCGAAGCATATGGCCAGGGCCCAAGAACCTTGGCTGCTGAAAACGGCCTCGAGTCCAGCCTGTCGAGTACCATTTGAAGTTGTTGGTGCGGGGCGTCATAATTGCTGCAAATACACAGCACGTGTTCAATAGTTTCGTCAAGTCCGCAGAAATCGCTGGCTAGGTGTGTCAGCCATCCCGATCCGACACGAATATGCCTTTGTAAATGCCACCCCCAACCAGAGGCGGCATAACAAGGTTGCATCGGAGCGGGAAATCCTTGATGGTAGGTGTAGTAGAGGATTACCTGGAAATGTATCGCGCTCATTAGTGATGCTCTTTCAAATAAACTGCATATTTAAAGCGCGGCTTAGAGCGATTCTATCAGCCTTGCATTTATGGCTCATACTCTGCTTGGAAAATTTTTTACATCAGTTGTGCTTGTTCACGTTTTCTTCAAGGTCCTCTCTCCTTCTCAGGACCTTCATTTCTCGTGGAATGTTTGCGCGAGTTCAAAAAAATAAAAGAAAAAGCGCGTGACTATATTGGTTAGGCCTGAAACAATGTGACAGCACCGTGTTTGACATAAGCCTGCAGCCAGGCATCTATTTCTTACAAAGTAAAATGTTACATTTCACGTCTTCTGTCGGCGGCTAACGATTAAATGTCGTGTTTACATTGTTCTTCAAAGTTGCTTTTCTGAAACAACCACAATACAGTGCTGGCTAATCTAGGCTCAACTCTTATTTATTTATTTGTTTACTTACTTATTTATTTATTTATTTATTTATTTATTTATTTATTTATTTATTTATGCCTGATCTCCGACCTCCAGCTCTTAACACCGTAACAAATTGAAAAGAAAAACAGACTTCAATATCGTGGCATGATTTCGCAGAAGAATTAAGTGCATAAAATGGAAGTACGTCAGCGGCATGAGTTCCGTACATGCCGTTATTTCGGCCGCTCTTTTTTCCTGCAGCTCGTTCATATAATTGTCCTGCCTCTTCAATAAAGCAACTCGATACGAAACGTCGACAAGAATTGGCCCCTCGCATGCAAACTAGTCTGTGGAATAATTTGCTTGTGGGTGCACATTAGCGATGCCTGCATGCGTCGTCCGTAAGGCTGTCCTGCCGTTACCAAGCTGTTCATCTCAACGAGGTCGTATTCGTTAGACTAGTCCTCTTTAGGCTTGCTTTTATTTTTTGCGTCGTAAAGTCTTAGAGTGTATAGTTCCCACCGACTCGTCTTGAGAACGGCTGCACACAAACAAAAAAGCAAAGACAGCTTGTTCGAACCTATACAGCCAGAACGCTCTCCGTGGTTCCAATGTTGCCCTTGCCGGATGTTCGCTTCTCGACGTTACTAAGACGAAAAATATCGCCACTGCATTGCTAATGAGGAAGGGAGTCACAGAGCTGTGTGAGCCAGCCTTGAGTAAAAAGACCCTGCAGAAAGGTCCTTGCGCAAATATCCTCGAGCACGCGACTTCTGCCCGGACTTAGCAAACCGAGTGCATGGCATAAAAAGTAAGAATCGCAAGAACAAGTAAGCGAACTTGGCATCGACCTTGGCATCTGCGCAAGGTTCCTTCAATTTCGGAAGCCAACGTGGCAAGGGCACGCTGACAAAAAGGTTGCCTCAAGTTTATTTATTACTTACATCTTTACGCCCGCACACATAGAGAGGAAAGAGGTACAGCTGCAAATGAGGTAAAGGCAGGGAGGTCAACCGCTAAGTGAAAATTTTCGTTTCCTACCCTGCGCTAGGGAAAGGAAAATTGGGAAATAGACACGGAAGGAAGAGCGGAGACAAAAACCAGACGCACGAAAAGCAAGGATGACGGAAACGGCAGAATTACAGTCTGTGTAATAGGCTACTGCCACAGGAGAACTTCAACAATGTCTTGACCGATTTCCGGTGAGACGACACTTTCTGTATTGCCTTTTCGGAAAGCGGCCTGTCGCGATCGCCTTGCGCGTGCTGAACGGAGGACAGGGTGAAAGAATATGCTCAATAGCTTCCTTGCCGCAGCAGCGATTGCAACAAGCAGCATTACAGTACATGATGATGTGGAAGGCAAGATGCTTCGTGAGGGAGACAACCAGCCATAGTCGGCAAAACACTGTTGTATTCAGAGAGTCCAAGTGGGGGTGAAGTCCTAAATATGGGTGCAGTCGGTGCAGGCGTGTGTGGTAAATCTTTTGCGATATATTACAAGCAGCTGTAGGCTTCATGACTCTCTTGGATCAAGCCCAGCTATCCGCCCCATCTCCGGCCAATGGGACCCTGGACTAAGGGCTCCCAGCACATTTAAAGAAACATTGGTCGCTCTCTCTCTCTCCTCTCTCTATCTGTGTGTGTGTGTGTGTGTGTGTGTCTCAAGACCTCACCTGGGAGCGTGAGAATTTTCGCTGCTTCATATACTCTTGAAAACGGAGTGAATTCTCGCACGCCCTCTTCGTGTAGCATATTGAACCACTATGTCAGCGGCTCAGAGCCACTGAAACGTGATGTCGTGTTCTTGCGCGAAGAGGTGATAATGCACCTCGTTAATGTTTAAAACCACAGTTCTTCAGTTCTTCGAGCAGTTCGCGGTGTAAGGAAAAAAATCCACGCATATCCACGGAGTGAATGATGATGAGTGGGCGAAGCTCCGGAAGTTCATCGGTCACGCATCGAACGACCTCGAACGATCGTTCCATCCAATGAGAATCGAGCTGAGATGCGCCTCTAGCGATATCCGATTAAACGAGAGCAATGCACCTCCATCCAATCAGATTCGAACACAAAACGCCGCCATCTAGCGCTCTCCTATCACACTAGAGCATGCAGCGAGCGCCTCCGCGCCATCTATTGATCAATTCACGTACTAGCTAAGCAGCACCGCAGCGCTCGGACAGACAGACAGACAGACAGACAGACAGACAGACAGACAGACAGACAGACAGACAGACAGACAGACAGACAGACGGACGGACGGACGGACGGACGGAAGCTTCGCCTCACTCATCATCATTCACTCCGTGGATATGGATGGATAGATGGATGCTATGAGCGTCCCCTTTGTAACGGGGCGGTGACATGTGCGCCACCAGGCTCGTAAGAAGATTTAAGAACTTTTCTTTTTTTCTCTCTCTCTCTCTCTTTAAATTTTCCTCATGCCTTTCAAATCTACTTCAGTCAAATGGATCATACTATAGCAAAAACGGAAATTCATAGCCCAGTTCCCTGCCCCTTATGGCAGAAAGTCCATATTTTCCCCTATAATTATTTTTGTCCGTTCTCACTAGTTTTCTGCCACCAGTATTCTAACCGTCTCTAACTTAATTCAATCGCGGCTATGTTCAGCTTCCCGTTGTTCGCTCTAAAACCCAAGGCTTCATGTAGGGTGGTGCCCAAACGTACACCTGGGTGGATATTTCCGCATTCAATCAGAACATGCTCCGTCGTTTCCCAATCTTCCTCACAGCATGTGCATTTTTCTTCTTGTTTACGGAATTTCGCTTTATAAATACGCGTTCTAAGGCAGCCCGATCTCGTTTCAAACAATAAAGCGCTTCCTCTTGAATTATCATAAAATGCCTCCCTCTTTATTTCGTTTTTGCCCTCTCGGTAGTTATTCAGAGTCGGTTTTTTTTCCCATCGCTGCCCTCCAGTAAATCTTCTCCGCCTCTCTGACTTTCCCTTTACGCTCTTTGTTGTCAATTCTCTTAGAGCCATATATTTACTAGTGAGCCTCCTAGTCCTCTTTCTCCACTGCGTGTCAACGCTCCTTCTATATAAACAGCGGAACACCTTCACTGCCCACCTACTCTCTTTCATATTCCTTAGCCTCTCTTCAAACCTTATTTTGCTCTGCGCTTCCCTTGCCTCAAAACTCGCCCATCCCATATCGCCCTTTACAGCCTCGTTTGTCGTTTTCCCCTGAGCACCCAACGCGAGGCGTCCCACAGTTCTTTGATTCACATCCATTCCTGATTGTATCTCTGGCCTCATGCGCACCACTGAGTTCCCAAATGTAAGCCCCGGTACCATTACCCCTTTCCACAGACCCCTAAGCACCTACGTACCTATTGCATCCCCATAACGCTCTGTGCTTCATTATTACTGCGTTCCTCTTTCCATTTGCTGCCAAGGCTTTTTCGTGTACCTCCATGTGTCTATCACCCTCATTTACCCATACGCCAAGGCTGTGAATGCTGTGAATCCACAGCCGCCATCTGGCGCTCTCCTATCACACTAGAGCACGCAGCGAGCGCCTCCGCGCCATCTATTGATCAATTCACGTACTAGCTAAGCAGCACCGCAGCGCCATCACGTGATCATTCTGAGACCTAGAGGTGGCTACGACGACAACGACGCCGGACAAGCCTATGCCCTAAGGAGTTTCCCCCTAAGAAGTGCTAGAAGGCAGCTCCACCCACTGTGAAATCTGCTCGAGCCTCGTGGTGGAGCCCCGACCCTGATGCGCGCGCCGATCCAGGCGTGTTTCGATGGTCTGGTTGCCGCCAACTGCTGGTGTTGGACTGAACCTTGTTGCAAACATCGGTCATTGGCAGGAGCCAGGGTTAGTCTAGTAATGATAAGTGTGGTTCGGTTATGGAAAGGACGCTATTTTCTGCATCCTTGTCGGTAGCACGGCTTAGCGTCTGTGGGTGTGGGAGAGAAAGGATAGAGAAGCCGTAGTTGAGGCCTCTGGAAATTGGTTTTTCGTTTGAAAGCCCGGATAACAGCTCTGGCTTTTTTCTCAAGGTCACTTGAAGGTCGCCGAAAACGGGGGCTAAAAGCATTTCATGCTTAAGAATAACCCGGAGTCCGCCAGTTCGGCGTGCTTCATAATGATAACTTGAGTTTGGCCCATAAAACACGAGAAATAAGTTTTTGCATGAATGTCGCATTATTTGTTCACCAGATATAGACGACATTGTTTCATGCATTGGCGTGAGTACATGCTGTGTAAGGGCAATTTATTTCTTTTTTTATGTTTTATAGTTTTATTCATGTCTGTTATCGGCAATCTGTGGATACGACTATAATACGCAGCAGAGAAACATGGCCAGTACGCAAAACAGCCTGAAGGACGCTGCGTAAGCTAGCGATTGCAGTACGAAATTGTAAATAATCATACCAGAGAAAAATTAATGGCAATGCGCCACACGCGCTGTAAATCCCAGAGAAACGACACGAAACTAATTCCCACAGTTTGTACACAGCAGCATACTCGAACACCGACCTCACACGTGTATTACAAGCAGATAACGAGGGAATCAAACAAGTCCTGCAGGGGGTCACGTTAAAGAACAGACGCCAGTAATGATCGGTGGTTCGTCGCGAGTACCGGTGCATTAGCATGTCAAAGCGGTTGAGGTAGATTGATCAGTGGCTGGCTGGGGGCCGCGTTCAAGAACATCGTAGCCCCACCAACCAGAGGACGTGCCCGGACTCCTCTATCGCAGGTTCCATAGAGAAGAACAGTTTGTTCCTTTGAAGGAGCAAGAGTACACCATCGTATATAAATAAGCAGGCACCTTGGGCGGAGGCGCCGCGCAGAGGGCGTGGACTGCATGAGCGTGTAAAGACCAGATAAAGTGACGAGTTTGTGCGTGGTAGTGTTTAGATAGGCAGGTCTGTAGAAAGGATCGCCGGGCTGTGTAGCATTGAAACAGTGTTAACGCACTCATCTGCATCGCCGTCGCTCGCTGCCGAGGTGAGGGCGGTAGACATGGTCGGACGAGGAAAAAACCCGGTCGTTGCGCGGTGTCTACGGCCGCATGTAGACAGCTTACTCAAGTGCCGGCTGGTGCTTATGTTGGCAAACACGTCGTTTGTTGACAAACATACAGTCAAAGAAGCTTCCTTCGCTAACATTCACGGATTAGTACGACTGTGGTCGCTGTTTGTGCTTGATGCTGCTGCTGCTGGAGTCTTGCCGGAGAGCCCGCACATAGAATAAAATAAGCGCCTGCTACAGGCAGTGCATAGTACGTGAGAGAGAACGCCTGGTTGCATAGTAACAACCGCGTAAGGACTTGAATATAAACATCTCGACAGAAGTTTGTGGCTGGGTTAAAAAAGTTATATGAAGCTCAGATGGCTCCAGACGAAGCTATTGAGACTGCCCGACGTTTCGGGGCCGGTTCGGCCCGTTCACCATAATGTGCTACTGAGGAAGGGGCCAAACTGGCCTCGAAAACTGTAGCCAGAGTCCAATTAGCACTAAATAGTAAGTACCAGGACCGCTATTCACAACAGCATCTTGTAGAAATGTTCGTAACAGGATAATTAGTCACTTCCTCATACTGAACAATATTATTAATTTTTAACTGAAGCTTGCCAACTAAAGGGAAAAAGTACTTACGAAAGAGAAGCACTGTGGCATTCCTACGGCTGAAATCGCGAAACTTGACTTTCGCAAGTGTCTTTTGCATTGAGCGATCGGCGCCGTGAAAGATATGTTGAGTATTATGACTGGCTGAGATATTCTCTCATGGACCCCCTTAACGTATGGTATTTTTGTGAATATGAGCCTACAAATTTAGGATTCTTTTCCAGTACATATATTATTTTCTTTCTTTTTTGTAGACACAGTTTGGGTGAATACCGCTGCCCGTAGTTTCCACGAGCACGAAAGCTTACGCATTTTTTTCGCAATCTGACCATCCTATAGGAGCGTATCTTGATGAAGTCTTGCCCCCGTATAGGTTGGGTCTTTTTCATAATCGGGTGAGACGACAAATTTGGAGGCACTGCCATTTCTACACGACCCTTTCCTGTATTTTTTTTCTTTTTTCCTACTCTGTTGTCTTTCGTCGCCTTCTCGCTTTATATGTTCCACTGCGATCGCTTTCTGCGCGCTCATTATGTGCTAAGTGTACAAATTTCCGCGCAATTCTAACTCTTATCGCTTGCAGCCGCTGTTCCGAATCTGCGATTTTCTACTGCGGAGCACAAGGCCGTGAGATTGCAACTGCCGACCATGATAGCACTTAACCAATGCGGACGAACGCAGAAGGCTCTAACACAACATTAGCTGCAGATTTTAAAAGCCCTCGATGGTCTAAACAATTCCTGTACCCAAGCTCATGGTGTCCCTGGCCATATTGTTGTTGTAAATTCATATTAGGTTTTTGGTGTAAACATGGCCATTCTCTTATACACAAAAAACGCGTAAAATAAAAGATTAAATGTGGTGCATGT
This sequence comes from Hyalomma asiaticum, assembly GCA_013339685.2. Lineage (NCBI taxonomy): Eukaryota > Metazoa > Arthropoda > Arachnida > Ixodida > Ixodidae > Hyalomma > Hyalomma asiaticum. Next base: position 18,835,758 of record CM023483.1, on the reverse strand, counting down.
CAGCGGAGATCATCCCGCCGACACGATATCGCTGGCTATCTCCTCCACCAGGCAGTGGCCCATCACGTGCATACTATGCTCGGTCGAGTTTGCCAACAGGCGCTGCGAGTTTGTCAACTGGCCAGTTTCCGTGAGTGACACAAACTGCACGACACGACAAGGGAGTCGACTCTGGGGCGACGCGCGCTGCTGATATCAGCGCCGCTTGCCAGTTCCAACCGACCGTGACTCAGCGCCTCCGGCGATCGCTAGTCACTGCTTGTCTTCAAAAATCCGTAATCAAGGACTGCGCGAGATCAGGACATGTGGTTCCCGTCTAACTTGTAGCCTCCTTTATTATCTGAGTCTCTTCGCGACTTTGCCCAAATACGATACGGCCTTCGTTACAGACTGCTCAATGAAGATCTCAATGTTTCACCATGCTGTCACTTTGGAGCGTTAATTACAGGCCACCGAAATCCTTAAGACAGCCGCACGGGAGAGAGAGAGAGAACATCCCTGGAAGACGAGCTGTGATTCTCCTGGCTAGACCATTCATTCATTCATTCATTCATTCATTCATTCATTCATTCATTCATTCATTCATTCATTCATTCGTTCGTTCGTTCGTTCGTTCGTTCGTTCGTTCGTTCGTTCGTTCGTTCGTTCGTTCGTTCCCTCAAAAATTTTACGAGCCAGACCAGCGATTTGATTAGGAGGCGCGGACACCAGGCTGATTTTGAAGACTTTAGTGTCTATGTCATCCACCTAATTAAAGTATGCGAGCGTCGCGCATTTTGCTACCATTAAAATGCGGCCTCCACAGCTAGCAATGAAACGGAAGGCATCGTACCTAAATAACCGCAGCGGCTAAGCCATAGGATGGTCTGGCACTGCCCAACTACTGTCCTATCAAAGCATTAGAGCCTGCCGAACTGTCTTGTATTTCTTTCCCTGGCAAAAATAACATCTTGTGGCACGCGCACACACACGCACACACACACACACATGCACACACACGCACACACACGCACACACACACACACACACACACACACAAATCCCGCAGACACCGCGCATTGTAATAATCGGTCTCATGCGCAACAGTCGGTGAATACGTTGCCTGACGAATTGTTTGGCATTCACACAAGTGGTATGAATAGGATAAACGTATTTGTGCAAAGGGCATCAGTGGGTGCATGCTTAACGTGGACTAACCAGGAACTTCTGACAGCACCGCGGTGACTGAATGCTAGCCAATGGCTAGACCACAGACTTTTTGTTTTGTCGACGAGAAATGCACGTTACGGTGCGCTGATGTGCTCAACATGAGCGCCGTTCTTTCAGTTATTGCTGCTGTATCGAGTAATGTTGGACAAATCTATGCGGAGGGATTGTAGAACAAATGTATTGCTTAATATACTGCTATGATAGCTGTTAACACACGATAGAAGCGCGATTGACCCTACGCAAGCACAGTCATCAAAATGGAAGTGCAATAGGCTCAGTTATTGTGTTTACCGTGTGGGAGGAGTTGTCATAGACTCTGCCTGCTGGTATAGCGTGCTTGCTTGGCACTTCGCAAGCCCTGGTTCTATTCGTTCCCGTCTACCGCTTGGTATGTTGCCTCCAGAAATTACAGCGCGTTGGACAGTGCTTGCGTGCTTGCTATGTCTACATTTCAGTCGCGAACATACGAAAAACGCTATGCATTTCTCGTTTTTTAAGTGGGCTCTATTTATGTTACACGTCTATATTAGCTAATCGTTGATTGGCACAGGCTGTATAAAATTCTAGCAGATGTGGCGCATACCCGCTTACCATAGAGCGAGCATTACATGGGTATGAGCCGCACGTGAGTGCAGTATCGTCAATCGCGACTTACTGACGAGTATGTCATGTCAGTCGTGTAAAAATTAATCATATGTGTTCGTCATAGGTTGATACCCTACGATCCAAATTTTGGTGCATATCAGGTGAGTGCGACGACTAGGATAGCGCCACGACGTAGATAGATAGATAGATAGATAGATAGATAGATAGATAGATAGATAGATAGATAGATAGATAGATAGATAGATAGATAGATAGATAGATAGATAGATAGATAGATAGATGCGGTCAAAGCAACTTAATTTCGCCAAGAAATGCCTCTCTTTGAAAACCATCTCAGCCATCACGGCTGTTAAGTGGGAAAATTGAAATTTAACTGCGCGTTAGACGCATAATTACGCGCACTTTCCTGACACATGGACGGGATATACTACAACCGCTTTGCAGGTATTCGTCGTGCAACGCTCTCACTGCATGATAGACGAGATCCAAATGATGATGATGGCTTTGCAGTTTCGTTAGAAAACAGTTACCAATCCGGTCGTCTACGCCTACTCGTTCCTTTCACTATGATGACGGTTAACTAATGCCCACACCGCAGTGGTGGCGTCAACACGCGAGCATCTCGTGTAAATCCGGATGCACGCATGCCCGAACAGGACGATCGGTTTGCCAACATCAGCGGCAGTGGAAAATCACTTTTATAGGCTTTTTACGGCGAATACCACACCCTCTCCACCAAGAGTACAAGGTCTTCTCTAAACGTCGCTGGCCATGAACGAAGGAAATAACTTAGTCTGTACGCCCAGTTTCAAACAAGCTTCCCATTCTTTATCTGTACCTTTCTTTCACAGCGTAAGCTGTTATGAGATCACAACAACGTTCGTTTTTGCGCCATAGTTGTCCGCCGCCGCCGGTGTCCGTAACCACTATCGCTGCAAATTTTAGAAAAGATAACCAGGACCGACGAGTATTCCAACTTGTCCTGTGCCTGGATTCGAACCCAGGCTCTCTGCGTGGCAGTCGAGCGTTCTACCACTGAGCTACGCCTGTGGTTGCAAAATCATCGCTAAAAGACCTAAACAGGTATAACGTCTGCCGCGGAATCGCATTAACAAATGTAATGTCACGTTGAAAAATAGTAATACACCGCTACACGACGCGAAAATGGATTGTTTAACGAGGTCGAGGAATCATTTGAAAGAACACAGGGTTGCATGCTTTGTAGCTCTGAACCAATTACGGAGGCACTGGTAATTATGGCGTAGTGGGTACTTCCCTACTTGGCAAAATAATAAGTTATGGCGCAGGAGACTTCTACTTGCACTAGTTTCCTCAAGCGTTTAAAGTGGCCTCTAAGAAAGTAGCTCCTCCAGCTTACGCTGTCACTGTCCTGCGGTTCCACGCAGGCCTGGCTCTTTTTTTGAATCGTGTATATATGTATATTTAGCGACAAAATCAAGGGACATCTAACGCCTCGAAACTATTGCGTTCCTACGATCGTCGTGGAGGAAAAAGTGACCGTATTTACGCACCCTAAATAAATGTCTGAAGTACGCGCAAGCTCATCAGAAACACCATTCGTGCCGCGTTTATAAATCGGGAATTCCTGCAGCTTATCGGACTCGTAAAAGCCGGCTAGACGGTTAGCCGGCAAGCGACGGCGATCTGAATGAAGACACCCATAGTACGTGAGCCGTCCTACAAAACACTTTGCCCTGACGCTTGCAAGTGGGGAAACATGGGGTGACTGGTGCCCGCGTAGATCAACGTGCGGATAAGTTATAATTCCCCTCGCGTAACCACCTTTAAGCCACCGTTTGTCGGCTGTTTGGATGAGCGCCAAGGACCGAATGTATGCTGCAGGTGTATACGCATACCGCCGCCGACCTAATGCGGCGGGCACTATTAGAGACAAGCTTCCAAATTCTTTCTTGCGTTTGTCACTGTGTCTGAGACGATGACATGAACTCATCGTATCGCCCTCTTGGTCACTGCATGTTTGCAAGACATTTTGATTTCTGGTTTTTCTTCTGTTTGCTATTTTATCCGTTCTTGCTAACATAGTTGCCTTTCTTCTTTGACCGCGAAACTGGAAGACGTAACCTTGTCCTGAAAAAACATTTTCTAGTGGAATATCTTGCTGATCCAGTCGGTGAATGTTATACAGTTGACCATGAAGGCTATGGCCGCTTAGCGCAAAGGATGACGGTGCGAGGGGGTCAGAGATGGAACGGGTCAAGAGGGAAGGGGTCAAGAGGAGCGTCAACTCCTCCTCACCTCTTCCCTCCTGATCTCTTCCTTCCTGACCCCTTCGCCCTTTGACTCCTTCCCCCTTCCTTTTCCCCGCAGGGCCATTCCCTGCTTCATTTTTTGTGCGATGCGACCATAATTAAGGTTTATGGTCAACGGTATAACTCTAGGGTTTCACATCTCGAAAACATGATATGATTACGACACGTGCCGTGCTGGGAGACTTCAAATTGGTTCTTACCGCCTGCTGATTTTTGACATCCGGGCTCACTTAATTATGAGTGGAAGTGATTTTCGCATTCAGTGCCCATGGAACCACGACTTATCAAACAGGGAGGTGGAGGAAAAGCGAGAGAGACATTTCATAGCTCTATTTTCAAGGACTCTCTAATATCACAGTGAGGGGGTTCCACTTATGGTCAGGCGGCCAAGCCCCTTCGTACTTGCGGCTGTCTCTTGCCCGCTGCATGGCGTACACGAGAAGCTCTGAATCACAGATTGGCAACGTGGCTTCCCACTTCTGAGGAGTACATATTCGCAAGACTTGGGGATGGCAGTCCAATGCATATATTGGTGCTCAGCAGTGTAACAGCACAGTCGCTAAGAAACCACGGCTGCTTAACCTTTAGCTGCATTCACAGTATAGGTACTCAGCGTTTTATAAAATGTGTCTTTTCGTTTGTTTCAAGTGGACACGGATGGTGGCTGCATAAGTGCTTCGAGTCCACTTGCTTGTTTTTTACTTGTTTCTTGCACGAAGATTATTATTATTATTATTATTATTATTATTATTATTATTATTATTATTATTATTATTATTATTATTATTATTATTATTATTATTATTATTATTATATACGAGGTCCATATACGAGGTAAAACGGGGAGTAGCGAGTTGTTCGCTGCACGGCCGTGTTATAGGCAAAGGTGACGAATGGCAAAAGGACATCCCAATTTCGATGGTCTGGTTGAATGTAGACGGCGATCATGTCTGCTAAAGTGCGATGGAAGCGCTCGGTCAAGCCGTTAGTTTGAGGGTGGTAGCTTGAGGATGTCTTGTGGGTAGTGCCGGAGGCTCGGAGAACTTCGTTGAGGACTTGCGAAACGAATGCCTTTCCACGGTCGCTCAGCAGTACGCGGGGAGCACCATGACGGAGAATTATGGATTGTAGGACGAAGTTAGCAACCTCTGAAGCAGAGCCACTAACCACTGAAGCTGTCTCAGCGTAGCGCGTCAGGTGGTCGACGGCAGTCACGATCCACCGATTGCCAGAAGCAGTCATCGGAAGGGGTCCGTAGAGGTCAATACCGACAACCTCGAATGGTGCTGTGGGGCACGGAAGTGGTTGCAATTGGCCAGCTGGAGCAGACGTGGGGAGTTTCCGACGCTGGCAGGGCAAGCAGGAACCGACGTACCTCGCCACGCTTGATGAAAGGCCAGGCCAATAATATCGCCTCCGAATTCGGTCATAGGTTTTATGAAACCCAAGATGACCAGCTGTCAAGTCATCGTGAAAGGCGTTGAGAACAGCAAGACGAAGGGATCGTGGGAGAACTGGTACCCAGCGTTGTCCGTCAGCATGGTAAACGCGGCGACACAACACTCCGTCGTCCAGCCTAAACTACGCGAGTTGGCGGCGGAGGCGCGCGTTAGGTGGAGAAGCCCCAGATAGAAGTTCTATGAAACGTCGACAGTACGGGTCAACCATCTGACGAGATGCGAACGTCTGGTCGTCGTCCGAAGGCATTTGGTGCATGGAGGATAGCGACGAAGCAGTACCAGGGTCGTTCAAAGAGGTAACGCGCGAAGCGGTTGCCGAAGAGTCGAGCGGAGCCGTGGGAAGTGGGCAGCGAGACAGAGCGTCGGCATCTTGGTGAACTTGCCGGACTTGTAAATGATGTCGAAATCATGCTCTTGCAGCCGCAAAATCCAGCGACCCAGGCGTCCAGTCAAATTCTTCAGTGTGGACAGCCAGCACAAGGCGTGGTGGTCTGTGACTATTGTGAAATGACGGCCGTGCAGATAAGGGCGAAACTTCTGTATAGACCAGACAACGGCGAGACATTCTTGTTCCGTGATGGTGTAATTCCTTTCCGAAGCGGTGAGTACACGGCTGGCGTACGCTACGACTCGTTCGCGCGAAGATTTGTCGCGTTGCAGTAGGACAGCACCGATACCATGGCCGCTAGCATCCGTGTGCAAGAGAGTCGGTGCGCCCTCATCAAAATGGCAAAGCACCGGTTCAGACGTAAGGGCGTCTTTCAGTCGTGTAAATGCCGATTCGCATTCTTGAGACCATACAAAGTGCACACCACTAGAGAGTAGCCTGTGTAATGGGGCTGCGATGGAGGCGAAATTCCGTATAAAACGGCGGAAATAAGAAGCAAGGCCGAGGAAGCTGCGCAAGTCTTTGGGTCTTTCAGGGCGCGGAAACTGAAGCACCGCAGCAATCTTGTCAGGATCCGGTCGAATTCCGTCCTTGCTTACGACATGGCCCAGGATCTTAATGGCTTTGCTGGCGAAACGGCATTTTTTTTGTGTTTAGCTGAAGACCTGCGCGGGCGAGGCATGTCAAAACTTCATCTAAGCGTCGGAGATGCTCAGAGAACGTTGATGAAAAAATGACAATGTCGTCCAAGTAGCAAAGGCAGGTCTTCCATTTTAGTCCACGCAGCACGGTGTCGATCATGCGTTCAAAATTTGCAGGGGCGTTGCATAGCCCGAAAGGCATTACGTTAAACTCATATAGCCCATCAGGTGTTGCGAATGCCGTTTTTTCTTTGTCATGTTCGTGCATAGGGATCTGCCAGTAGCCAGAGCGGAGGTCGAGGCTCGAAAAGTATTCCGCGCCTTGGAGAGAATCAAGGGCGTCATCAATGCGCGGCATGGGGTATACGTCTTTTCGAGTGATCTTATTAAGCGCCCGATAATCGACGCAAAAGCGCACGGAACCGTCTTTCTTGCGGACCAAAACAACAGGAGACGACCACGAACTGGAAGAGGGACGAATTATCTTGCGTTCCAACATGTCATTTACATTGTCTTCGATGATTTTCCGCTCGGCTAGAGAGACACGGTATGGACGGCGCCTCACAATACATGTGTCATCTGTTATAATGCGGTGCTCGGCGACGGTAGTTTGGCCGAGTGTTGTGGAGTAGACGTCGAAAGAATTAGCGTGCTTTTTTAACAAATCAACCAACTGTTGCGTCTGCGCAGCTGTCAGGTCAGTGCTGATGATCGCTTTAAGGGCGGTGGCAGAAGAAAATTCGTCATGAGGAGGGTCCCCAGGAGAGACTGGTCGAAGCGGCAAGGCGTATACAGGCTCCATATCGACAACGAGTGCTACTGTTGTGTCTTGCGGAAGTAAAATTTTCTCTGGGGATTAATTGGTAACAGTGACTAGGGCAGATCCACGGTGGAACCGAACAACACCTGGCGAAAACGTTATACCCTTACTAATGCAGTAGGAGGACGGGAATACCAAGACATCGCCATGGTCGATGTCAATGGATTTGAGGGCAACAATATGATGTCGTCCGGGGGTTAGCTCTGTATCCTGGGCAGCGATCAGGCGAAAAGGCTTGTGGAGTTCTTCACCAAGCATGTAGTCGGTTTCACTATGGTGCACCACACGCTGTCCACAACAAATGTCGGCAGACGCAGAGGAGAGAAAATCCCATCCCAAAATTAGTTGGTGGGAGCACTGGGATAGCACAGCTAATTCTATATGATGAACGATGTCGTTGATGAGTACGCGCGCTGTACACATAGCCGAAGGCCGAATGGGGCTCCCTTGGGCGGCAACCAACGTGGGACCATTGTAAGGCGTCATAACTTTCCTGAGACGGGAGCACAAATTAGCCTGAATGACAGAAAATGTCGCACCAGTGTCCACCAAAGCATCGACGTGCACCCCTTCGACAAATACAGAAATCATGTTGGCCGGGCGCATCGGAGGAATTTCAGTCCAATCCGCGCATGCAGTTCCTCCTCCGAAAACTGCATCGTCTAGTTTTCCGAACTGACGTTGGAAGTGAGTCTGGCCGGCCGAAGAGGCGACGAGGACCGGCGGAAGGGCGACGGTGATCGGCGTCTGGCCGAACGGTAACTACTGCCGGGTGTTTCAGTAGAAGCAGGTGGCGATGGAGAGCGGCGCGGAGGTGAATGGTAACGCCGGCCTTGGTAATAAGGTCCGTTGGCGCCAGCAGAAAAATCACGCTCACCAGTATCGTAGCCACGACGTTCGTCCTGCTGGCGCTTGCGGCAAAAGCGTGAGATGTGTCCACGGTAGCCGCAATAAAAGCATGTAGGGCGAGGTGGACGCCACGGCGGTGTGTAAACAGGGTGCGGCGTACTGGGAGATAGCGCGGTCACATGGGCCGATGAACTTTCAGGCGGCACGGACTGAAGGGTGACCGGGGTCGCAGTAGCGACCGGCGAGTAAGGTGTGATTGGCAACGCAGAAGTGGCGTTGCCGAGAGGCTTGGCAGCGATTTGAGCATACGTTGCTTGTGTGTGGTGGACGGGGTTGTACATTTGCGCAGAGCTCGTCAAAGACGCCAGTTCTTCCCGGATTACGTCACGCAATGATGCACTGCAAGGCTGAGTGGGTAAAGCAGAAGGCGACTGCAAGCCCATCGCGTGCAGCTCTTCGCGTATAAGCGTGCGTATGAGTGCCCGCAGATCGTGGTCCACTGCAGGACGAACTTCGTCAATGTCAGGCGGTAGGCGAACAGATTCCAGCTCGTCGAGACGCTGGCAAGTGGTAACGACGTCAGCGACGGTAGTCGGATTCTTGGCGGCGAGGGAATTGAAGGCGATGGGTCCGATGCCCTTCAGGATGTGGCGTACCCTGTCCGACTCCGACATTGAGGAATTGACACGTCGGCAGAGCGCAAGGACATCCTCGATGTACGAGGTGTACGACTCACCCAGGTGTTGTTTGCAACCTTCGAGACTTTTCTTGGCCAGAGTTGACCGGACAGCAGGAGTGCCGAACACCTGGCGAAGCTGCTGTTTGAAGCGGTCCCAGTCAGTGAAATCAACTTCGTGGTTGTAAAACCACGTCTTCGCCACACCGGTAAGGTAGAAGGAGACATGGCCGAGCTTGAGAGGATTATCCCACCGATTTGCGGAACTTACTCTCTCGTAATCGTCGAGCCAGTCTTCTACATCCTCGCCTCGCATACCAGCGAAAAGATGGGGGTCGCGGTGGTGGCTGTTGATAATCAAGGAAGGAAGGGCTTGCGATCTCGGGGCGGCGGCCGGAAAGGCGCCGGGCTGCTGGTCCTGCGACATGGTGGCTGACAGCGGGCGCAAGCGGCGACCGGAACGAAGCTCCAACGAGAAGACTTGGCGGGTAGAGGACAGGGGATCGTAGATTCACCTCCACCACGTATGAGACCTCGGTTTGGATGACGTTTATTCTCTTCAGTAGAACGGCAGATCACCCGATGATGCCAAAGCGCTGGGCACAAACCCGACGATGATGATCACGCACCAGCGATGAAGAAGATGCGCAGAACGCATGGTGATGATTGTAAAATACAAATGATGATGACATGCTTAATAAACGCCCACATTATTATTATTATTATTATTATTATTATTATTATTATTATTATTATTATTATTATTATTATTATTATTATTTGTTGCTGCTGTTTTTGTTAGTTGAGGTAGAGGTATACAGAAACACCATATCTGTGTTTCTTTTTTTGTGTGCCTTCCTGTCTAGGGCCTCGTATCAAATTGCTGCAGTAGCCCCGTGGCTATTACAAAGACACTGCGAGCTATTACAAAGACACTGTGGTACACTGCCAGTTTAGCCTGTGCTCTGGACGGCGCGGTTCCCGCTTCCATTCCTAGCTGCCATCTTCGCATTCGGACAGAAGGGGAGGCTCCTGTCAAGAAGGGTCTCGACATGCGGCGACAGCCATCGGTTCTCGAAGCGCCTTTGAAGCTCTCGACGATACAGTAGTACATTCACTTTGGCAGTACTGCCACTGCGTGCTGCTTTCGCAAAAAACGCAGGAGCGTTTATTTCGAGACCCGCTGTACGAATGACGACGTCGTGCGTACAGACATGGCAAAGTTTATCCAGCCTGAAATAATCGGATAAAGAAACAAGACAGTAGCAGTATGCAGCAAACATTCACCGGCATAAATAGATATGCAGTCAAACACGTCAGTCTTTAACTCATCATTCGCATAATTCTCTGGTAGTTCATTGTATTAAAAGGCGGGTGGGGGTGGGGGGGGGCGAACATAACTTGTCAGAGCGTAGGATAACTGCAAAGAATAGGTGTGGTGTTGAGGCATGACGATGTATCTGGATTGACAAAAAATAAAGGAACATAAAAAAAGAAAAGCCCCACATTGTGGTCTAAAAGGAACTGCATCTAAGGGTGGTCAGCATCTGTAAATGAGAATTTCATCGAGAGTATGGCCATACAGTCTCAGAAAGAATGCTCAAGTGTGACTCATCGTAGTTGTTGACCAGCTCAGATTGGAGTGCTCCTTTGAATCGTTTATACTTACTTGCTGGAACTTATAGAAATTGTGGACTGGGTACGGATTCTATATCTCCATCATTAGAACTAGCGCTCTATAGGAGACAGAAAACGCGTCGAGCAGCCGTGTCTAAATAAAGTCATTAGAACTTAACGCAATGGTCCAATTTCTTTCGCTACATTCCTACAGACACGAATGCCTTTTTTTTTCTTTGACAAGTACAGTTAATCGCAGGTTGTTTCACCTTGAGAAGCAACGCTTTCTGCCACCTGCACTGGCGCTGTAGCAATTGAAATCGACGACTGTGTATCACGCACCGCTGCATTCCGTGGAGGATGACCACACCGCATTCTCCGCCAGCCCAGTTTCTTCTCTTTCCTTTTTCTTTTTTTAGGCTTTCTTTCAAAATCCTGGCTCTTCCAACCCCTCTCGCCCGGCGATCTGGTCACGCGCGGCATGACACACGGATGCTCTCTGTGCCTTACGCACCTTGGCACGGGATCGCGTCTACTGCATAACCAAGCGCCTAAGAAGTTCCGTTTAGTCGCACCGTAGGAAGCCTTTGGCATCGCAAGCAGCACTTGGACCATATGAATGCGCCGGCCACCGCACTGGCAGTCCGCCGTTCGATGTACTTAACGATTCCGCTTACGGCGCAGCCTTGGAAGGACGCTTTAGGGTCAATCCTTTATCCGCTTTCTCACTCGCCGCTATCCCCTTCATAACGGCTGCCTGTGCCAACGAAGGTTACTATAGCATCTAAAGATCAGAAGCTGCCCTTTTTTTTTCGCAGAAATAGCCGCGTCATTATACGCCCAAGTCCGTGTTCACAAAGCTCCTCTTTTGCAACTCATATCATTGCCTTTCGTAAGATGACTTCTATAGTAATAAGTCCAGCATCGCAATTGGCTCAACTTTCCTCTCGGTAGCAGTTATAGCGTATAAGGCCTTTTTGTGAATGCAGGCGCCGCTGTTCGCTTTAAATCTAGAGGACTTCTACTTATATGTATTTGGCATAACATACATAAAATAGTTTTATATATTTCTTTTATGTATTCGTGTTATGTATTTGGATATGTAGCACGAGTCCTGGCGAGCTCGGGCGCAGATAACAGCCTTGTAAATATGTAATGACGTATGAGAGCTATCCATTACATTGCAACGAAGGACACGACATTGTTACAGTAAAAGCAGTTCATTAAAACGTAATGAACCGGTGATGTAACTCCTTTTACATGTTGCCAGTGGCTATGTACAGATTTGATCACGGTGCTTCCGAATTCGCGTGCCACACCTAACATACTGGCTTATAGCTGCGATGAAGAGCCCATTGGAAACGATGAACAGGGAACGTCGCTAGAGCTAAGATTTCGACAAGTGGGCTTGTCATCGCAAAGGCAACTCAAGCCAACGACTCTATGGTTCTGTTTAACTTATATTTAGTAGGATTTGGTATTGGAGGCCGCGTTAAAGAGCGTTTATGGGGACGAATGTCCTTCGTCGCGAACTCTGCCGCTGACCCTTCTTACAGAACGACTGTGACACTGCCCCGTTGGTGTGTGTTGAGTAGTTACCTAGCTCCCTCTCCATCTTTCATTCTTCTACCTTTTCCATCTCTACTTACACCTTAATTCCCCAGTGCAGGGTAGCAAACTGGCTCTCTTTTCTAGTTAGCGTCCTTGCCTTTCGCGTAACACAATCTATCTATCTATCTATCTATCTATCTATCTATCTATCTATCTATCTATCTATCTATCTATCTATCTATCTATCTATCTATCTCTGCCGCTGACGGTTATCATGAAACGTATCGATAATTTCTCGTGGTATTTAGCATCCTTCGGGACTAGGTTTAGAACTCACAATGTAGACACGTCATTCCCCTAAAGCGAGCGTTAGCATCATAGAACGAACATGCTAACAGAAGACAGCGCGAAGACACACGCTCGAAGCGAGACGATGAAGATTCTCTTAGCTATGTACCAGCAGGCCCATTTCGCAAAATTAGCGCTGAAGCGCTGCTACAATGTTGTCTGGCGCATTCCCTGACAAGCATAGCTATCGTTATCCGTCTCTTATGCGATTTCAGCTGTAGACTTGTAGACCTACCGTAACCTATGTGCAATGCGCCGTCACATTGCCAGCGTTCATTCATTTACAAAACAAAATGAAAGAACCGCGGTGGAGCCGGAGTACAGTTCCAGTATATATACGTAGCAGTGTTTATTTAACCCATGTTGTCGTCTATCTTGAAGTGCCCTATTTCCTGGGTGCAAAATATATAGCCACTTGATCATAACTCTGATAACATTCCTGCCTATTATGCCTTGCTAACACTGTTGTACCTAACCGTGTAACGTGATGGACAAAGGCCGCTATAAAAATTGACAGTCGTTTTGGCGAGCGGAACAAATACGTTCGGCCCTTCTACTCCGTGAAGATCAGCGAGGCTGAGATATGCGGCCCCTATATTTATCCCACTGGATTTCTTATTGGGATTACACACATGTTTGCCTTGAGTCTGTCACAGTATTTATTACCAGTGTCGCAATTGGGCTTCATATAATCACCATCATGCAGTAGCGGGACGAGTGCACGACAAGAAAACCTTCCTGGTCTAAATACTGGCGCAAGCCAGCAAGAAAAGTGTGCGCTTATTTCGTGATGGTGATGGTATCTGCGCACTCCCCGACCGCCATATTTTCCCAACTAGCAGATGTATACAGCTCTGCTGTATAACGAAAGCGAAGGCTTTATGCCCGAGCCGCCTACATGGGCTTGCCCCGCTGCCTTCGCTTGTTCGTCTTCCCGAAACAAAGCATTAGTCAAGCACACACGCCCGCACTATACACACATTTATTCAGCCGCAATGGCGTCGGGGAAGCATGCTTGTATGACACCACGAGGGCCAGACAGTAATCCTACCAAGAACGGCAGAATTCTTTTCAAAACCATTAATCGACGACTTAGTTTGAATGAACCTCTGATAGATATTTACGTCAATTCGAGCAGTTTTTTACGTGAGATATGACGTCATCACTCCTGCGACTTACCATCTGTGATGTTTTATTTGCAGCATGTATGTCAACACCGACAACTACTACGATGCCGTGTATTGCAACTCGCAAGGCATACGAGGTTGTGATCTTACTGACTTTGAGTGCACAAGATGACAGGTAGGTTCCTCATTTTTGGTGGATTCCCTTAGACCAGGTACGGCCTCGTTACAGTTAAGCGTTCGTGTTCCAAGGCCTCAGTGGCGGTTTCACTACTTTCGTTTCTGGCTCTTAGCTTTTCTATTGTGCCTCGACATCTACAGCGAGAGAGTTTTTTTTTTTCAAGTGTTCCAAACAGACAAACTACATGTGCCTTCCTAATGTATAGGAAAATCGTACCCTTAAAGCAATTGTGTCCCATTTTACGTAAAGGCGTGTTCAGGCTTTCTTTCATTCCAGAAACCGTCCTTATTTTGCTTCGCTCTGTTCTTTGGCTGTCATTACCACATTTCTGTCGGCGTAAGCTTGAGCACATGCGGTATTCGGTGAGCAACGCGAGATAGACGGCACTGAGACACGTGCCAGAACGACTCCTCCAGCTAGCTTCCCTGCTAGAGTTCCGTGTGCATCCTTCCCACATTAATCAAGGCACCCAGTGTGTGACGGCTGGCACAAAGTTAGAGGCTGTAAAACAATTCAACCGACAACCACCCTGCTGCCGAGGAAAAAAGAAAAAAAACCTAGGCGCACTCCAACTTTAGAACCGTCTCGCCTGTAGTGAACTCTCAGCTCTCACTTTGTTTTGCTCTTCCCTCTGCGTCGCCTCTGTGGAATGTCCCAAACTGGCATGCGCCGACTTGGAACGATAAGGGTTATGTGTTGTGGTTTGAGTAGAGCGGCCGTACAACGATAAGGAACTGTGCCAGCGTGCAATATGCACTATTGAAGAAATATGGAGGGGGAAGCGAAGATGAAAGTAAGAAAGGTTGACCAAATGCATACTCGTTAGGCCAGTCTGCTCTTGGGAAGGCGAACACGGAGAATAGTAGAGGGAGAAACAAAAGTTTTGAAAATAACGCAGAGACGTTTTACTTGAACGAATGCTAGCAAACCAAGCTATTTAGCGGCATTTTATGTCACCCGTATTTCCTCAAGAATTATCATAAAACAGCCCCCGGTGTAGCGATGCGCGCCGTTAATATGTTGAGAAAGTTTACTAAACTGTTTTAAGAAATGTCACCGAAAAAGATTGATTACATTAGCTCCACTTTGAGTTTGCTGTCTATATTTTGACATCAACTATCTTTATCCTTAAGACAGTTACCCATTTGCACTTAGCTATCGTGTGAAATAACGAACACTTCTACCTTCATCATTTGCTAAGTCATACTTTGTAAGAACGGAAATCTTTCATGTAGAATGAAATAAACGACACATTGCGTTGATGTATAAGGCCCGTAAGTCGACGATGAAATATTATCTAGAACATACTGACTGCTTGAATCGCGTAGTGGAGGCTGTATAATTGTTATCGGACAGATGTGTTGACGGTCAAGCAAGAGCACTATTGTATATGAGATCCGAACACTGCATATATAATACATATCTATTAATGTAACTCTACACGAGACATGTCTGAATCACTGAAGGTCACGTAGATTTCCGCCAGCCATGAGAAGTTCTTAGGTTGAACTTACGCTTCGACTACTGCAGATTCAACATATATTAACATAAAACAACATGTTTGGCCTTACGGTTCTCTGATACGTTCTACATTGTGAAAAAATTTTAAAATCATAAATCTAGTGAGCAATAACTCTCCCCGCCTGAGCACATAAGCTCCTTCCACAAATGTTTTACACGTTGTTCCTATTCCCGCTTTATATAACCGAATGCCACGAAGCGAAATGGTCGCTACCGTCCAGATCAAGTTTCATCCTGGAACTTACGCCACGGAAAAATGATCTTGCTTCCACACCAACTGCAGAGACGCCAGCACCGAGCAAGTCGATGCTACATAACCAACGCGTGGCGGAGGACCATGAGCTGTTCGTATAGTTTACGAAAGAATAAAAGGAAAAAGGAAGGCGGGCGCTCCGGCAGACTCCCCCGGAGTGTATTCTGGTTCAGTGTACCTGGCGCCGCCGAGGTCGCGCCGCACCGCGACGGACTAAAAATGGCAGCGCATGCCGACACGACGGTGAGGGCGCCATTTTTACCCGCGGTGACCCAACCGACCAATCGCGTGCTCGCACGCACTGTTCACGTGCTCATCGGCTCCTGGTGGTTGGCGGGCTTGTCTGGCTTTACCCTTCTGCCACCACCGCACCAGATGCTTGTCTCCGGCTGCGTCCGAATCTTCTTTGCTTCAGGAAAGTGGCAACGTCGCTTGTATTGCTTATTTTTTAATCCCTAGGGGCTTCTTCCCCTTAGAAACTCGTATTTTTTCTCTCTCCCTTTCTTTTTTTCTTGTGAATGCCATAAGGTTCGTGTAGCTCGTTCGCAGCGCGAACAGCCGAGCTAAAGATTTCTTGTCCGCATTTCTGGGTTCCTTGCGCTCAAAAGCAGCATCGTGAGGCCAACTCGTGTTGGCGATGACGCTCACCTCTTGCGTTAGGTTTCACTCGACAAGTAAGCGAGAAGAACGCGTTTCGATTGCTCTTCTTTGAAAGAGAGGAGCCAAAACATTCCGCGCTGTCGTTGTCACAGTGTCCTCCCGTTTCCCCTTGGCCGCATGAACTTGCGCTCTTGTGAGCGTGCCCGGGAGTCTTTCTTTTGTTTTTGCGCGTTTCTGTTCGCCGCGAAAAGGACCTGGCACCGCCTCGTGCTGATACGAAGGGCGCGGAAAGGGGGCAAGGCTTGGAAACCGCCGCCAAAGCCACCTTCTCTCCGAGACGCGGCCCGACAAGGACAAGGAGACCGTAGCGCAAGGACAAACAAAAGCGAACCAATCCCGCCGTGTCACCCCGTTCGGCGCTAACGCTTCTTCGCTGCCAGTTTTCTTCGTGTAAGGCAATTTGATCCGGTTCATCCGGGTCTCTCGTGGCGGGAGGCCAAGCGTATGCATGCTGGTTTTCAGTAATCTGAAACTGAGGTTGGGCTGCAGAGGCGTGCTGTGGCAGTTGTAATGCTCAATCCGTATACGACTGAGTAGAGGACGCCCTCAGCTGGACAGAGAGCGGGCATTGGCTTCAGTGCTGCAGCTGTCGATTGGCTGATGCATCGACAGCTGATTGGCTGATGCATGCCGTATTATATGGACACGGGGCCTCCACATCGATGCCCCGTGTCCTTATAATACGGCACCGCCGAAGTCACTGACGACGAGTAAAAGAGAATGCAAGGAAAGTAACTGAACGTAAGGACAACCGGTTTGCTGGCGTGCATTGGCTACAAAAGAAAACTGCTAAGAGCAAGCGAGTGAATGATTTACGATGGACGACACTTTAGTTTAACTAAATATGAGGAGGGACAGGTTATCGAAACACGAATAACGAATTAGAGTGTAGACACCGTGCGCACACGGTAGGGTCCATGGCACGACTTCAACTGATCGCTGAGGGCCGAGATCCTAGAGAAATTAGAGCACGAATATGTCGCATTCCGTGCCAGTGACGGGTACGACAATGATGCACATAGCTGGACCTAAATTGTGTAAACGTAAACATGTGTGAGACTGTGCCTACCACTTGAAAGGCAATATCGCTTCTTGCTCGTCTCTCCTAATAAGGTTAAGGAATTAGTCGCATATTTAATGCAATTATTTATTGCCCTCACCTCCTTGGTTTCTTTGTCTGCTGGCTTCGCACAGCCGCCGAACAATGTCAACTCAGCCGGCTCCCCTTAGTTAATCTTGCTCTGACTAGAGCAGTTCCGTACGTAGTATTTACCAACATAGCCCGCTTTTCTAGTCTTTGTCATGTCATTCACTTACGGACAACACCAAAACACCAGCAGCACAATATGGCGTGGTTTACTGTGTTGTTTCTTGCCTAGAGCTGAGCAAGGAGCAAGACAGTAATCTTTTTCGTAAAGGCGCCTTATCTGTACGGCCTGCGTATCTCACTGGCGTTGGTTCACTAGAGCCAGCAACAGAGACGACACAGAGGGCGACGTTCTCGAGGTATGCCCCTCCTTATCACTACCGCGCTCACAAACCGCTCAAATACGTGAGCAAACTTCCGAAATCGCCGCAGTCACCATTGCTCGTTATTGGGCGTAAGACGCGGTAATCTATTCACGACTGGGTATGCCCGCGTCAAACCACAGCAACTGCTTCAGCCCGCCGTTGCCGGTTGTGAGCGTGAAACACGGTACAAACGGAAGCCGCGACCTAGGCAGGCTCTGACGCGTCTGGCGCCTGAGTGTCGGTGTCCCTCTTTCCCTCTTCTCTTATTTCGGTCTCCTTAGCCAGGACGCAGGCGCCTTCTGTCAGCGAGAGAGAGGGAAGAAAAAAATTAGGAGCGCGAAAATGGGGTTTGAGCTCGCTTCGTATTTTCTTCCGCCAGGTGTAGGAAGCTTAATCGGGCAAAAACAAGAAAGGTTGTTTTGTCTGCGTGTCTTGCGGGCTGCCTGGTGGTGCTCGCCCAAAATAAAACTGCCGCCCTATGGCGGCTTCAGTGTCGCTCGCTTTTTTTGAGCAGAGAACTTCCTTTAGGGAGCGGCACCGCCCTTCATCCTCCTGCTCACTTCTGGGCGAGGACGAAAGAACGTGGTCTTGTGCTCGTGTTCCTTGCGGCCTGTCACATGTCCTCTTTAATGAGCCTTGTTTTTGGAGACGTGCAGGTGCTGGATGGCGCTTTAGTAGAGACACGAAAAGATTCATGGGGTGTTTATATTTATTACTTTCAATCATGACGCATATGCAGCCTCGTAACCGTATCTGGTGTGTGCGGGATTCCGTGTTGTGAAGGAAATCAGAACCACGACTACTATGTCTCAAACAGCAGCCCTATATAGCAAATTAGCACCCACTATGAAGGACGCAGTGCCGATTTGCAAAGCAATGTCTTCAGGTTTCCGCGAAACTAAGCTTCCTAGTGAACGACTATTTCGTCCTCGTCTTGGGAGCGAACCCAGGACCACCGCCGTTTCGGTTGGCAGCAGCTGCACCATGCGACCTTCTGGGAAGCCTATACCTTACGGTAAGCAAGTCTAGTTCAATTGACATGACCTAAATTGAAAGAACAAGCCTCGTTCGGTGTTTCCGCAACGGGTAGGAGAATAGGTTGCAATGGGTTATAATGAGAACTTGAATAACTTTCATTTCGTCCTTTATTCAATTTCGGTAAATGCAGGTTCACCGAAAGTTATCGATGAACGCCATGTATAACATCACTGCTCCTCGAGCAGGAGTCTATGAGACGTGAAGGAAAGAGCGAAAGTCATGAGCCTAACAAACGTAAACAAGGCAATGTTAGACTATCTTATATTCCTTCCTGTGTGCTAAGTGCAGATTTTATCAATATACTACCTTCAAAAATAAGGCATAGCTATAGAATTAAAATGAGGACTCGATGGGCTTGCAATGCAGTTGCTGCTGACGAGTGTCCTTGTTCGTTTGTCTGATGGTTGTTCGGTCGTAATGCAATTATATAAAAAAGCGCATCAATTTACCGCACTAATAAATAGTGCTGTGGAATATTCAGAGCTAAAGACAGACCATCACGGCGTCGAACGATGCCCATTGAGTCTTACACAGGGTTAGGATACCCCATATACTTTCCCTGACATTGTTTAGCTTTAGCCTAACGAAGACTGTTTTCGAAATATTTCATTTCGTAAGCAATCGTTTGTTTCTATAAATATGCAGCCAGTGACATTTTTTCTTGTGTCTGCTAATTTTGAATTATTCCGCAATTTGTTGGAAAATTACGCGGGCATTCGATAACTTTTTTTATATATATAGCTGCTTAAGAACTGCTCGATTAGGAGCCAAAGATGATGCTGATTCAGGAATGTGCGCGAGGCGCCGAAGCGGAGGAGGCAGGCGAGACGTGAAAAAACGAAACGGTGCTCAGACACGACACGAAAACAAATAGAGCCTACGGAGGGAAAAGAGAGCCAGCTGCACGAAAGCGAAAGACGCGAAGTGGGTTAATGACCGGCACGCTTATGCTCCAGAAATCCAAGGCGGTAAGGCACCAGGTAAGCAAAACCAAAAGCAAAGAGAGGCATGCGCAAAAAAAAAGCAAACATTAAAAATAACAGCGAAGCACCTAAGACAGGAACGAGGTAAGCATGGTGACGCACAAAAGTAAGAAAGAAAAAGAAACGTGTTGTGCCACAGAATTGTTGCACAACGTCGTGCTTTTGAAGCGGGACGCCAGGTAAAAGGGGCGTGAAAAGGTGAGGAGGTTGAGGGGGGTGGGGGGGGGGGAGGGTGCTCTTGCTATCATATGGTCGTGTTAAGTGGGTCTGTCAAGCGCGGTCCTTGCCGACACTTTTCTGTCTCTGTTTAGCCGTCCTGTTTTTCACTCCTTCCTGGTGCTGATTCGAGAATGTGTATATATTCACGTCAGCATGCAGACAGGGAACATTCATGTCCTTTATTCTAAAGGACATGAAATAAAGTTTATTCGCCCCCTTCGAATTTATACCTGTTGCACAATTTGGTTCTTCAAACGCGCTCCGCGTGCGTTTCAGCGACTAAGGCAAGAACTAAAGAATATCATTAATGTGCGTTCGTTTCTATACC
Organism: Hyalomma asiaticum; assembly: GCA_013339685.2. Taxonomy (NCBI): domain Eukaryota; kingdom Metazoa; phylum Arthropoda; class Arachnida; order Ixodida; family Ixodidae; genus Hyalomma; species Hyalomma asiaticum. Next base: position 18,815,483 of record CM023483.1, on the reverse strand, counting down.
TAACTGATCACAGAGTGACAGTGGTTGTATTGCAGTGAACTATAAAAATTTCAGACATCGTGCAGGATTTAGAAAATGCACGTCGTCGTAACAGTGAGTGCGACGATTACGATGACTTACTGTCAACTAACGTTCTCAGCGCAGTGTGGAAATAACGTGTAAAATGTACGCACCGTTTATCTTTGGCGCCATATCTGTGATAACTTTTGAGGACTGCCTGCGTGCATCATGCACCCTTTGTAGCGGTCTCATATAACAGTCACTGAAACCTTCTTAAAAGAAATGCTCTAACTGGCTTCAAATATGTTTACAACTCGTCGAGGATTTCTTGCGTGGATCTCGAAGTTCCGTTGCTTGAACATATTGCACTTCTTTTTCGTTTTCTGTTTTGTTTTTCATTCGAGGCGTCATACTTGTCTGAGGTGGATTGCTACTGGAGTTACTTGTTGCACGTATGGCCAGCTGCTGACAATATGGAACAATCCTAGAGCTTTTAGCCGCTTTCATTTTTTTTTCTTGTTTGTGCGACTTTGTCGCGACTCACGAGCCCTATATATATTCGCTTCAGTGAACGCACTCCTGAATCACCGTGGCGTACGACGGGAGGTCGTCGCGTTTCAGTTCTGAGGTGCAAAAGAAAGAAAAAGAAAAAAAATAAAAACAAGACGTAGGTATATTCGAGTGCCGTGTGCATGGCAGGTTACTTACTGGAAGCTGCTGCAGCGAACTCTTTCATGTATGAGTAGCGTACGTTTGGGCGGTAGTCGAGAGCAGCGACGTCTTTTTTCGAGCATTCTGAAGCCCAACGATACAGCCAATCTTACACGGCCAATATGACAAACCTGTCGCGAATACAGAGCCGCTGGATAGCACAATCTCCGGTACGATTTTCTCGCATTCCGGAAATGAGCTCTTCAGCAGGCAGCGGGGGAAGAGGGCTGCAAGTAGCGTTGTTCTGCGGGCCGCCGGTATTGCGCAAGATGCTGTATTGCCTTACTCACACGAATACAGTGGGAATGGCTTTTATATATATATATATATATATATATATATATATATATATATATATATATATATATTAGCTGCATTTCTAGACGAACTTGAGCTACATTTTCCGTATCTCTTTCCACCCTGCACTAGGTACAAAGTGTGAAAAAAGAGGCAGGAGCGAAAGCGACACAAAAAGAAGGGGGGCGTGGAGCGAAACATTGGTATTATAGTCCCTCTAATTATGCAACTGCCATGGAAAATCTTCAACAAAGCCTTGACCGACTTCTGGTGCGGCGACAGTTTGTGAGACACTGTCTTCCGAAAGCGGCATTTCGTCAAGGCGGGTGAACTCGGCCGCTAGCGACAGCCTGTGCGTACTGTAGCGAGGACGGCGGTAAAGAACATGTTCTTTAGCTCCCTCGCTGCCGCAGTGAGTGCAGACAGCGCTATCGTCGTCTATGCCGATTCTGGAGGCAGGGCCTTCTAAAAGCGGCACCAAAGCAAAAGCCGCAGAAGTGCTCTTGTCTCGAATCGGGAGAGTCGGTTTAGACGTGTGTACTGCTTGAAAGCTCGGCATGTTCTACAGTATTTTTAATTAACGTCATATCAGTAAGGAAATTGTTCGCATTGCTATAGCGACGTAAATGAGGTGGTGATAGACATAGCATAATCTATGATCGTTATACAGTTAGAGAGTAATAAAGCGGAGAATCACAAAAGTAAAAATGTACGTAGGTAATCAGGAATTACAACAGAACCCTATAGAAATGAGAGCAAAGAACGCGGTTACCAAGAAGGAACGTAATACTGCAATTCAATCCAAGCGGTAGCGAGAACATGCCGATTAGTTTGTAAGAAAACCTTGCAAGGAATTAACGAAAGGGAAGGGGTCAAGGGCTCGTTCTTTATTTGTTAGAAACAACTTAATGAGCAAGCAGACAGTGAAGCCTAGGAAAGCATAGGGGAAGTTACTTGTGGTATTGTAATTGTGGAGAAAGTAGAAAGGAATTAAAGTGGACGAAAAGACAAACTTGCCCTCGGTGGCAGCAGCCATCTCATCTAAGTTCACGTTCCACGTGACGCCTCCTGGCAAGAAAGTGTGTTCCACACACGCCGCCGTGGCCACGAGTGGCGCTGCCTAACACTCCCAGGATAATACGTACATAAATACGCAATAAAGTGGACGGGGGGACGACCGCCTTCTTAGCTCAGTTGGTAGAGCATCGGACGCGACATCCGAAGGTCGTGGGTTCGGGTCCCACCGAAGGCAGGTTTGTCTTTTCGTCCACTTTAATTCCTTTCTACTTTCTCCACAATTACAATACCACAAGTAACTTCCCCTATGCTTTCCTAGGCTTCACTGTCTGTTTGCTCATTAAGTTGCAAGGAATTAGCTTTACGAAAAAGAAGTGACTGCCGCCATGATAGTGCGACTTCCCTGTTGTATTGAAATTACTATAATCAATTAATCAAGCAACATGTGGCTAAGAAATCGCGGAAACAATGTCGGTTCGTTATATCCAAAACAGCGACGTCCGATGTACCCTGATTCATCGGCCATAAACTTTCAAATTCTCGTACAGATCGGCACTCAACTACCAAAAATCATTGGTATCCCCTACGGACAGCACACGTGAAGAAGTCTAACGCATTCGATACAGTCAGTACAAACAGCACGACTTACGTTAAGCCATTCGCTGTCTCCGGGTTTGGTTTTAATGTGATTCCTTCATCTTTGCATCACTCCAGTTAAATAGGATTTACACCTGCGCACCCTAACCGTTAGGCTCAACTATACGCTTTATACACGCGACGCCCTGATGACCGACGCTGATCTGATCCTGTTACGAAGGATTCACAGGGTTAGTTAGCTCTAAATGTTTCTAAGGCATTGTCTTCATAGAATGGTTAAGCTGCTAATCTCGAATCAGGCGGGCTTCTGTACCGATTAAATTTCAAATAAGTATAAATACAAAGCTAGGTGAAGGTCGGTGTAGCGAATAAGAATATATGGCTGCATTATTCCCGAAAGAAGAGGCCGCCATACTGAGTCTTTTGGCTGTAAACCGAAGAATAAAGTTAAAGAAAAAAAGCCCCACGCTGAATGTCGAGTCATCCTATATCCCATTCGAAGGCGAACGTTTGACGGCTATGCTACAACCCTGGATGCCAGACAAGAAAAACAAAAATTGAGTTCAGCGTTACCGATGCTTCGAGTCGTCGGCACGTGTTATTTCATGAAGCGAGTTTATCGCGTCCTTGCAGTGGAAAAGTGAACTGGACGATGAAACCTTCCGAGAAGGATTTCGCCGTGCCATACGCGTGCAAGGGATCGTTACGCTCGAGCGCTTTCTCGTCTTGCAAGGATCGAAAATAAGAGGTAGAAAGGAGGAGAAAGGACCTTTCGAAGTCGAGACTAGTGTTTTGTAAAACGTTTCTCTCATCGACTGAACTGAGCACACACCGCGGCATCTCGATGGAGCTTCTCCTGCAGCAAAAGGATGTTTACTGAGGCCACCGCGAAGTCATGCGAGCAATGACGGTTAGCACACGCGCTCTCGGTGTTTCTCAGAATTCGTAAGAGTTGGGCAGCAGGCAAGATAGTGAAAACGCTGGCAGGGACGCAGTGCCCACCCAAAAATTAAACTAAAATATTTTACTGCTGCGCTTGGAGCCCGGAAACTCGCTAGGGCCTAACCTCCACAGACAGGCGCAGATGTAGTCTGTGTAAAAGAGCCGTGACTCTACTAAGTTGACTGCATTCTGAATTAAGGAAGGAAATAGCGGAGAGGAAAAGGCAGGGAGGTTAACCAGTAAAGAACAACTGCAGTGCTGCCGTGCACAAGAGGAAAGAGAAGAGGGAGATTGAAAGTTGGAGACGAGAGAGATAGAGATAAAGAAAGGAATCAAAAGATCATGCAGATCCCGTTCATTGTGGGAGTCGGTGTCATGCGAAACAGTCAGCGAGAAAATTGCCCATGACGAACTGTTTGGCATTCAGCCAGAAGTTACGAATCATACGAGCGTTTGGGAAAGGAGCAGGACTGGATGTAAGTATATGCTTAAAGGGTAACTCCGGCGATTCTTCGATCAATGTCCAGGGATCGAAATGATATTTTCAATATATATTCTCGTCGGTACTGTAATAATATACTCCAAGGAAGGCGGTTGCAAGTTATATAGTTCTCATGGAAATTGATTTTTAAATAATTTAGCGGATTCCCACACAGGCCACCCAGAGTTTTATTTTTACGTCCTCACCTTCAACGCTGCATACCCGAGCCAGCGGGCCGTCTAAAGCAAAACGGCCATACTTCAGCGTTCAAATCTACATTGTCAAGTTCCGAAAAGCTGGCATAACTCAATACATCGTCGGATGACATCGCCGCTGTCATTTTTCTGGCACTAGCGCCATATATTTCTGATTGCAGAAAGGCTGTGACGTCATCGCATGCGCTGCACGAAGCATCTACCCGTTTCGGTTTCGGTTTCCGTTTGAACACGCCTTTCAATCGATTATTTAAAATTATTGGTGCGTTTCTGAGCAGACTGAAGCATATTGGCTGCTATAGGACTATCAGTTCTATCGAAAAACATCGATATCAGAACATGTTGAAAAAAACGCCGGAGTAGCCCTTTAACATGGGCTAACCGGGGACTTTGATAGCGCCGTGGCGACCGAATGGTAGCTCACGGTACGACGTAACCTTAGCCCTCGCTTTGATGCACAGAGGTCTGTATTGTCGAATAGATGTTCACGCTACGATGAGCTGATGTGCGTATCATGAGCGTCGCTCGCTGAAATAGTCCTACGGTGTCGAGCAATGTTGGACAAAAGCACGCCGAGTGACATTACAATACAAGTATTGTTTATTAGATTATGATGATAGCTATTAACACACACTAGAAGTTGAAGCACCATCATCACAACTGATAGTTTGATAGGTTTGTGTACTATATTTACCGTGTGGGAGGAGAGGCCGTAGCCTATAGTGGTACCGTGCTTGCTCGGCACTTTGGGGGTCCGCCTTCGGAAACCACCTGCAGTGTACTTGTTTCAACTTTTCAGTCGCAAGCTAAGACAAACGGTGTATGTGTTGTTTTTGAGTGTGTTCCAATGATATGTGAACCGTCAAATTTAGTTGGTCCTTCACTGATATAAAATTAAATCACCTATGGCGCTTACCCGCTTACCATCAGCCGAGCACTTCGGGTATGAGCCACACGTGATTGCAGTATCGTTAATCGTGACGTACATGTATGCCAAGTTAGTGATGTAAAGATCAATCCTTCATGTCCGTCATACATTGATACCCTACCATCCATATTTCAGCGCCAACCAGGTGAACGAGACTACAAGGACAGGACTGGGACGCAGGCTGATAGATAGATAGATAGATAGATAGATAGATAGATAGATAGATAGATAGATAGATAGATAGATAGATAGATAGATAGATAGATAGATAGATAGATAGATAGATAGATAGATAGATAGATAGATAGATACGTCAAAGTGACCCAAGTTCGCCAAGAAATGCTTCGCATTTAATCGCACAATGTCCCAGTCAGACACTCTTGTATGGTCTGCGACATCACTGTTACAGCCGCTTGTACAAGTCTGTTGTTTCTAGAACTTTAGCCCTGCCTTCGTCGCCTTCAGCTGCGATGGCTTGTGTGATCGACATTCCAGAAGGGCGCCGACTGGCATTCGTCCATGGTAAAGGTGAGCTGGAACGGACGCACGTATTACGTTTGCACATTATATAGAGCAGACTCGCATAGAATGTATTGCAACGTCTCCTCGTAAAGACAGGCATCAGGAAGATCGTTGCGGGTCATTCCAATCCGAAACTCATAAGTTATAAGATTGAAACATGAAGAGTTTTCTGGCAAGAATTTATTGCTTTTTGGTCTGCGGTTGTGAAGAAGAAAAATCGGCTCCCAGGGCATCACTGCAAGGACTTTTGTCGAGGAAACAAAAGTTCTTGCAGTCGATAAGTCTGTACACTCTCTTGAAGCTAACTCGGAACGTACTTCTATGAGACGGTCGTTCAGGGAGAACAAGTCAAAATACTGTTTTTCAATGCACAATAATTAGACGCGGACTTGTCAAGATGCGCGCGTTGATGGTCCTAAATTTTCATTTCACACTCATTTCAAATTGGGTGTTCCGTCATACCTGCACAGCATTACTTTTCAGCTCAGTAGTGAAATGGTGAACGGATCAGAATACTGAACGCATTCGGTATGATAGCATTTAACATTGCTATCAGTATGACAAAAAGTGAACGAACATGTAAAAACGAGCGACAGAGACGACGACGGCTAGCGGGAACTTACAAGTTCATTTTAAAATTTCAAGAGAACTTATACTTATCATGGGAAAACAAAGGGGAACGCCCACATCGCTTAAATTCAGCTCCGGTAGAGCACACAATACCAAGTGCAATGAAGCGCAATAGTAATATGCGGTATAAAGAGGCTAGTCAATGACCAGACTCAGAAATTTGCAGTTAGCCCAAGATTTTATCTAGTCTCCTGCGGCGCAAGCAACGCTTCTCACACCGCACACAATCACCGTTCCTGCCGAGCGCTTCTCAATTAACAAATAAAATGTCATCGCCGGTAGCCTGTCAGTTCAGGCATCTCAGCGCATAAAGACTGCGCACAATATAAGTTAGAACTAAAGCAGAGTTTAACAAACGTGGTTGTTAGTTAGGTACGTTGAGTTTAACGATTTAATACGTCAGGAAGTGTAGCTTAAGAGAACGAGGCTCAAGTCCATACAAAAACAAAATGAGACCACGACGCACTACGACAGAAGTCGACCGCTCCATGAGGCCATCAACCAAGAAATGGAAAATGGCCTAGAAAACGCCGACTATATACCCAAGTTATAGAAAAGGAAAGCGCCGCTATGATACAAGATGGCATAGATTTTCCGCGGTATCCGTTGCTCTGTATGCGGTATAAAGAGGCTAGTCACTGACCAGACTCAGACATGTGCGGTTAGCCCAAGATTTTATCTAATTTACTGCGGCGCAAGCAACGCTCTCACACCGCACACAATCACCGTTCCTGGGCGCATCTGTATTATTAGCGTTATATCTGAAAAATATTACAATGTCCACCTTAATGTTCACTTTGTCTTCAATGGCGCTATCCCTGAGCGTTTGGCGGACTTCTGGCTAACTTTTGGTCGACTCTACGTTAACTGTAGGTAGACCGACCCACCCACGTATCCAATGCGAGTATGAGCCACAAGTGATTTATTTATTTATTTATTTATTTATTTATTTATTTATTTATTTATTTATTTATTTATTTATTTATTATGTGTGGCTCATGCCAGAGTATCCACTATGGATACCCACCTACCTCCATTTAACTAATTTTTATTATTACGCTGATAGTTAGCTTACCATTTTGTGTACTAAACTTATTTGCTAATATTAAATCTACCTCACACATATCTAAACTTCATATTTCTTACATGACTTTATTTTTTCATATATTTTGTAATTTTCGCAACAACCTCGACACAAAGGTGTGGCTAGCGCCATAAGGTCTGTCTGGCACGCATAATGCACATATATTTCGCTTGCTGGGGACTTCTGTATTATATGTCGTAGTATGTCTGCAACAACGACTCCATAAAAGTGCGGGACACGTTGCATGACAACTCAGCAGCTGACAAATTTATTTTCCGACGACGCGACTGACGGTATGCCAGTGAACCTGTGGGCATTGGATGCATCGTATTTCCTTCCCCTAGCAAGGGATTGAACTCACGACGGCACCGCATCGAAATGGCTGACGCACTCATATATGCGACTCTCTGGTGGCCGACGACGCTAGTGAACACGCCGTCTGTGTTTGTGCTCCTTACGACATTCAGCAACGCCCGCTCCAGATGTTGATAAACCGGCGGGGGTCGAAAGCATTTTCAAAAGCCAAGATTCGTGTAGCATGTCTGTGTGCGTCAATGGCTCCGAAGGCACTGAAGGCGTTGCTAGTGCACCAAAAGTTAACAGGTTTCTGCGGTCACCCACAGACACGTGCTATTCTTCTTTCAGTGTATCTCTCCTTTCACCGCTCTATCCCTTCACACAGTGACGGGAAGCAAACCGTACGTGCGTCTAGTTAACGCCTCTGCCTTTCATTCATCACTCTCTCCCTCTCTCTTTGGCGATATTCTGAAATTGGCATGTGGTTCGCGGGTAAATTTTTCAAATGCGAGTAAGGAACAGAAAGTGAGAAGGTGGGTATCAAAAGCCACCACGTATCTGCACCCGTAGAAGAAAATGGTGCACACAGATTAGGACCAGCGCCTGCGAAGAGAGAAGAGTTCTGAGCTACGTGGAACTGAAGAAGCGTTTACAGAAAATACAACAGGTCGACTACACAGAAGCGATGGGGTAGTAAGCAGAACCAGAAGCGCTTGAGCGACAAGTGCTCAACTGTTTCGAAGCGTGCATTTCTCTTACGTTAACATGTGTCCTGCGAACGTATTTTTTTCTTGCAGCGCTGAGACTGTGTATCCGGAGTCACGTCCATCTGTATTTTTGAATATTATAATTCCTGCTCGGAACGTTACGAGGAACCCTATCACAGTATTGAAGAGGAGTAACCGACGCCCCATACAGCCCCCCAGTCTCATTTTAACTATGTAGTATATTTCAACGCCACCTATTGTAAGTATACAGTCGCTCAATCTAAAATGGAACTATTGTTGAGCCACAAGTAGCGCAAGCATTCTTCTCGTATGACAATTGCTTGACGTCACAACTGACGTCATCCTTTCACACTCATCAGGACAAAATAATGTTGGCACCCCGGGGTGTCAGACGGCAATCCATGAGTGATGTGCGGTTCATGCGGCGTCGATGATGAAGAGAACAATGGCTTCGTTCCCGTAGCGCTGCAGGTTTCGAGCAACTTTGTCCCGCGTGCGTCGGAAAAGACGCGCTTTTCCGAGAAAACATCCGTTATCGATAAGGGAAAGGACGCGATCGAATATCCTGACTTGTTTTGCTTCCTTTAATTACCCTCGTTAGACCGGGCGCTACCGAAACTAGCCAATCAATCAAGACTGTCTTTTGTCGGCGGAGACAGACATTGGAGACACTACACTGTCTGTCACCTGCTGAGCTTTCGGCACGAGACTGGTGTACACTGTCTAGACTGCGTGACTTGTTTTCGAGCACGCTGCTTCTGTCTTTCGTTCATTCTTTCTTTATAACTGAATATTGCGTTAGTTTTCTTTCTCTTTTTTTTTTCTTATACATAGTGCTAGGACGTCCCACACGATGCGGCTGCGTGCAGCCTCCGTGTGTGCTCGCAGGTGACGCTTAACGCGTCAGCCGACGACGCTACGGGGGGCGTCGCTGCGTTACGGCAGCCTGTATGTAGGAACGTGCACGGTGGCACGTTTCCATAAGGACCTTTTGTCCGGAGTCATCGGTGCAGAAGCGCGAGAGGTCACAAAAGCAACGGCCCGAAATCCAGAAACGTCAATGACACAGCGTGAGCTCCGAAGGGAATCCGCTAGTCTGACATGCCTTTTAATGGTGGTAGCTGTCGTTCACTGCCCGAAGCCATTGACGTATTAGAGGAGCTGCTTACGTCATTGAATTGAAAAAGAAAAAAAAGAAAGATCAAGGACGATAATTAGAGAGAACAATTGTCCGCAGAATGTTCCAAAGGCGAAGCTGTTCGTGATCTGTCATCAAGAACTTAAACTGTTTTGATATTTGAGACAGAGGCGACAATGAAGAATGATGGGGGAGAAAGGGTCGCAGGGTGAATGGAAGCTGGGGTGCTCGCACTGCTGCCCACATATTTACTACACGGGGGTGTGGGTTTTGCCCCTTCACTACTAATTAGCGGCTGCATACTAATTAGCGGCTGCATGCTCTTATTTCTGGACACGTGGTATAATGTTACAATGGACCTTGCCCGAATGAACCTAAAAAAAAATGAACGCAGCAATGACATCTTTTCTGTACCTCACTGTTAATGCAGAATCAATCTGGCGTCGTTGGAAAGGAAACAGCGCGAATACAGGGACGACGATAAAGAAACATACACCACGCAGCGTACTTAAAAAAACCCCTTACGCCCCGTCCCGCATGACGATGCATCGAGAACACAGCTTAACTTTGACAAGCCCACAGAAATACCGATGACGCCGCACCACACTGATCAGTGAAAATGAACCACAGTAAAAATAGAAACAGTATAGGGACAAGTGCACAAATATATGTACAAAACTGATTGATCGATTTCGGAGGCTTTATATACGTTCGAAAACCATGATATTATGAGCGGCGCCGTAGTGAAGGGCTCCTGTGATTTCGTCCTCCTGGGGCTTTAACATGAACTAATACACAGTACACGGGCCTCAACATTTCACCTCCATCGAAACGCAGCCGGGATTCGATCCCGCGAGCCTCGGATCAGCAGCCGAGTATCAGCACTAGACCACCCAGACGGGGCTACCTATTTAGTAGGTGGAACACGAAACGTACAGCGTGAAACCCAACACGTCGAGAAACGTTATGAAGCTTCAACTACGACGTTACAAATGTGTTTTATATGCAACACACGTGCACAGCATGGTATACAAGTTAAAGAGCACCCGAACCAACACAAGAAAGTATCCAAAATACCAAACGTCTTATGACAACACGCTTTCCAATCAGCCATTGGTGCATACAACTGGTATCTAAAGAACAACTATAGGAGAAATTGTACGGAGGAAATTAGACACACCTATGTATCAAGTCGCACCATCGGTTTCGCTAGGTTTTCCATGTCATTGTGACACGAGCCGCAAATAATGTCTGCTCAGGTTAAGGGTGTCGGTACACCCTTAACCACCGCATCATTGACAAACTTAGCCTGGATTCGTACTCTTGGAGCCATCGTAGAGGTCACGCTTCTCCTTTGGATAATTTGGACTTTTTCGCGATTCCGGTGTCTGAGAGTCGCACCATTCTATTAACTTTGCCCAGAGCGGAATTTAGGGTATATCTTCGCGGCGTATATCACCATGGCGGTATATCTCGCTATAGAATTACACCTTCTCAGTGCCCAGCGTGAAGATACACTCTGGATTAAAGCGATCAGCGTCTTCCGGCACGTCGCTATTCTTAGCAGTATCGGGATCATGCTTTACCTGACGGCTTCTTTAAGGCAGGCTTCTTCAGCGGCAGGATTTCACGGTACCTGGAAGGGGCGTCACGCAACCCTTCACAATAGTGCCTAAAATGTCGCCAACTTCCACTGAGCTGAGTGGTGCGTGACAAGCACGCCAATGCACACTAGAACAATGCACTAGAACAAGGCCTCGCAAAGTGGACTATTTTGTAATTATAAGCCGGCACTCCAACTCGTAAGAAAGTAATCGCGCAGCCGCGTACAATCCTACAGTTTATGAAAACATTAATCAGCTGGCTGAGTCATCACAGTTGCGGTTAATTATAGCATTACTCTAAATTCGTAGTCGCAATAAATTAGTCGGAAATAAACACACCAAAGCAAAAATGGCGTGAAATGACCGGCACCCAGTACGAGTTACTTTTGACTAGTAGGCCATCAACACCTTGCTGTTTAGCTGCATCAATACAAGGACAATGCAGCTACGAGGCGAGCCTGGCTATCGGCAAGAGTACCTCCATGGACTCGACACTGGATTGCATTTCCGACTTCGACATCGGCTGCTAAGGGGCCGGGACTCTAGTGGATGGACTGGTGATCCATATTGCACACAGGCTGATACCTTCAAAAAAGCGGACCTGGAACAAAACCGCGACGGTTGCCTGTTTCCCGCCCTTTTTTTTTATGTATTTCAACATGCTGTTAACCCATACTTGAGGTTCATTACAGGAAGGGAATACATCACAAATAACAATCGACATGGAAGGAACTTTCAAGTAACAGGGGAGAGAACAGGAGACGGGCAAGCATCCGTTCACGACGCACTGGCAGGACATGTCAGGGCACTATCGACCCCCTCTTGTCTCTACGGCCGAGTTTTAAAGCGTGAACGTACATAGGCTACAATGCCTTTGGGGCGCTTCAAGCTGTTACGGGTGTTGTCAAAGAACCACGACTCTGTCAACGGACGTTTTCTGTAGGTTGGGATCTGCGGCGAGGATTTTGGCCTCTTCAAAGGCGATGCGATTTTCCGAAGTGCGCTTCTGCCAGCGGGTTGCGTTGTCTTGAATATGCACGGACGTCCTGTCTGTGCTGACGAATCATTCCAAGCAGGTCTTTTGTTTCACCAATGTAAAACGCCTGATACCTGGAACACCTTGTATGCGATACCCTGGGTTTTACATTTTAGAGCGGGGTTCTTGGGCTTACGTAATAACACTGAAAGAAAAGGTTGTGACAGAGCATGCAGCAAAATCTAGCCTACGCTGTCACTGCGCTGCGTCCTCTGCGCAGGTGTGGGACTTTTTTTTTTTTTAATGAAATGTGATCTTCCTCCATTTGGATTTTATTTTGTTTTATACTCATTGAAAGCATACTTTCTCAAGGTTAATAAGTTTCCCAAAGCTCAAAGTAATGATATAATCATTGAAACCGTTTCACCAAGTGATATAAGCAAGTGAACGTTTGGGCTTCCTGGTCTAACAACATAATGGGGACTAGGCAACAAAATTAAACATTTAAACAAAATAGAACACTTTGTCGAAAGTCAATTCCACGTCAATCCTTTTGTGTGCCTCCCTTTGTCCCCGTGATACTGCGCCGTTGCACTTGATTAAGCGGGGTAACATTTTTCATACAATTTACAGTAACACAAGCGCAAGAGATAGCGTTCCAGGAATGAAAACATAAGCGAGGAAGTCCGCGCAGAAAATGTATAGGGACGTACACGCTTGCAAGGTGTGCAACTCAGTCACTGTTGTCCCTTCAAATTTCGGAGTTCGGCTACCCCTCGGGAGGCACTTAACAGAGAGCTTTTGTCTAGTCTCTCCAGTGCCTTCCGTCATTCACTTGCGCTAGTTAACAAATGTTCTTGTTATCTGCCTCTGTACTTCTCGTTGTCCTAAAACTGTGTCCGCCATGGCAGCTTAGCAAAGTAGTGCTGCGATGCTGACCTCGAGAACGAGGGTTACGATTCACGGCCACGCTGACCGCATTTGTATGGGAGCGAAATGTAAGAGCATTCGTACACTTAGACGCACGACTGAAAAACATCAGGTGTTAAAAATGAATTAGAAAAATTAACCTAAAGAAATGAATAGCCAACTGAGGCACTCTTCATAATCAGGTATGTAGTGCTCTTCGGCGCTGCTTACCTTAGAAATTGTCGAACCTTTAGCGTGTTTCTAGTATTTTCTTTTTCATGCTAACAGAAGTATCGGCGCTAACTCCACTTTTAAAACATACTAACAAACAAAACAAACACGGTTCGTGCTCCCCGTTCCCGTTCTTTTCTTCCCCGTATTATGCGTACTTCAAGTGCCGCACCGCCCAATAATCACAGCGTCAGTCCAAAAGGACAGAAAGGTGAGCGTGTTGGTAAGGATTCATAATGCTCAGAAAAGGCGTGCAAAACACGGATACGAGGGAAGAGGAGTGGACAACACGAACGCCATGTTGTCCACTTCTCTTCCCTCGTGTCCGTGTTTTGCACGCATCTTCTTTAGTGTCTGTGCCATGCAGCTTCTGCGTCACATCACTTTCAACGAGACTATGTCCAGACAAAACGCGCTATTTCTATTCCTTTTTATTTTCTCATCTCATTAGGGAGAAAGCGAACTTCATGCAGAACAGCACTCGAGTGAAATAATATAAACAAAAACAAGCGTAGCGGCGGCTCGCGCGCGACTAATCATTGTCGAGCTTGCACGCGTTAACGCTGAAACACACAACCAAGCTGCAACCAGAGCGCAGCTGGATTCCCTGCGCTACCAGGGGCGTGCAATGCCGGCCAAGGTAAACCGCAACGCCTCGCCGCATCTGAACCGCGCCTTGCCCGGTCGTATGGAGCGAGAGCGCCGTCGCGTAGCGCCTGGAACGGGAGCAGCGGCGCGACGGTTTTGCAAGGAGCGCTTAACACCGACACGAAGTGAGCCAGCGTATACGGCGTCCACCATTGACACACGTCGCATCCGGTGCCGCGCGCGAGTTGAGAAATAGTCGTGACACCGAGCGCTCGCGATTCCGGGTCGTCAGCTAGGCTTGACATGTGTGGGCGCAAGTTCTGCAACTTCCTCGGCCAGCGCGAAAACAGAGCATGGGGACAGCGTGCAGTATATACACTGCAAGACACGAACCATATCGCACGGGTCAGCGTTACTGAGTGTTTAATAGGCAAAAATGCGCCAAAAGGAGAGAAGCATGTACGATATTCATTGATTGATTTGCTGGGGTCCCAAAACCAGCTCTGATTATGAGAGACGCCGTAGTGGAGGTCTCCGGAAATTTCGACCGCCTGAGGTTCTTTATAACGTGCACTGACATCGCACAGTACACGGGCCTCAACATTTCGCCTCCATCGAAATGCAGCCGCCATGGCCGGGATTTGATCCCGCGACCTTCGGATCAGCAGCCGAGTACCATAGACACCAGACCACCGTGGCAGGGCTGTACGATATTCAAGATAGGTGCTTCGGAAAGTACTTGACATGGTGCGTGGCAATCAAGTCATATCCGTTTATGAATTCGTGGAAGTCCGCAGAGAAACACGTACATTGGCAGTATTTCATGAAGTAAAGCATGTCAGCGCATTGTCCGAATACAGGTCGTTATGTATACAACTGCCCAGTGTCACGTTACCAGCGCAAAGGAAAAAAAATCAATAAAAATCAGTTTCTTCCCCCTTTTTTTTCTTTATTACGTAGCCAATAGTTCGCTTCTGGCTTCTGAGCGTAGGCAGGAAGTAGTCCTTTAAGGAGAAGTTCATCAATCGGTTTGTCATGGCGTGCTACGCCTCTGTTTTTCAAGGCCTTTGCGCTGCGCTAGTGTGAGCTTCTCTCGTAATGAGCGCGCATGTGATTAGAATTATATGGGTGAAGAAGAAACGTGCGCGCGAGGAAAAAAAAATACATGAGAGAAGGGAACAACCTTTCTCCCTAAAAACTAGAACCATCCATGTTATATTTTATTGCATTCGCGATCAATACTAAAGGAACAAGAAAAAAAAAGAGATGTCTTGAGCTCACTGGTACGAAAGAATGATTGAACAAACGGGAACAAGAAGACTGTCAAAGTCTTATGTCGACTGGTTGTCTCGCCCATACAGAGGAGCATGGAAAAACGGACAAGAGAGAGGGGGGGAGGGGCAGGGGGCAATTGAAGATTTCTTAAGGTGACCTGGCGCTGGAAGCAGTAGAAGTTTCTTATGACAAGCCTTGAAGTCAGTTACTTTCAAGCGTTTCGGAGGCACTTGCGTGGCTTTTCCGAGGGCAGTCGAGGAGTGGTTCCACGGTCTCAAGACGTCAGCCTCACTGCCGTACTGTTCTACAAGTACTTGAAAAGTATAGTTGCACACTGCGCAAATTATTGAACGCATTATTCACCAGGTTCAACTCGTCTTCAATAAGGTTGAAAGCTGGGCGAGTTCGTGATCGATCATCGTTAGCTGCGAGCGAAGCAACTGCACTACCTTTCCTGTTTCCCCTTTTGTGTTCGTTAAAAATGCCCTACTTCACCTATGCGTTATGATGATCAAGTCGTGTGACCTTCAATAACGTTAAGTTCACATACGCATACCTCAAGGCATAAGTGGCGCGCCTCAAGGACCACCCGCTGCCCGAACAGTCAAGTTTGAAATGGCGGAACGACCGAGCCTCAGATATAACAAAGCCACGAAGGCGCTGCCCAATTTCATACGAACAAGCGGCTTCATGGAACGACTGTGACGCTGCGGTGTTTGTGTGAGGGTTGTATGTTTACCTAACTATCGCTCACCTCTTACCAAGTCCAAGGTAACAAATTGAATATCTGTTCTAGGTAACCTCCCTGCTTTTCAGCATTACATGTCTTCCTCTCACTCTCTCAATAATGTTGACTTGTTTACTTCGTTTTCGTTTTCATATAGGCAAGATCCACTTGGTGAACATAAACTGCACAAAGTGAGTGCGCCATGAGCATGGTGGATTAGCTTTTTTCAGCAACAACTCATCGTTCTGGAATCCATCAAATATAGAGAATTCATCACGAGCTGGAATTCTTTGGAATTATTTGGAATTGAAAGACGTGAAAGGTTACGTTTGAGTCGGAATCAGAGAAACATGAGCATATATATGTTGCATTTAAACTACCAAACGTTATCATGTTGTTTTTTCTTTTTTTTTTTTAATTTTCCGAGAGACTGAACATGTTGCTCTTTTTCTCCACTTGGCGGTTAGCTTTTGCACGAATATTCGTATTACATTCATACTCCTTTTAGGCATGCCTGCGGTTCACTCATACGACTCTCATTGTGAATGCACGCTAGAGTCGTTAGCGACACGATTAACAAAGACAAAAACGTTATTTTGTTTTTACACTTCCAGATGCTCCGCGTTTATCTGCATCACCTAACAGCCCTTTACCCCCTATATGAAGCGGATAACTTGCAGCGCTAAAAAGACTAGCCAGACTAGCAACTAGCTAAAACACGTACCTCTTATCTCCTGAATAAATAGCGGCCTTAATGCTCTGTTTTGTGCAGTTCCATCGCCGCCTCATGCGTGTAGAAGAGGCACAATCAGGTTGGGGCCGAAGAGCACACACGTATCTTAAAGAAAACGCGGCCACCCAGGTGTCGCGAAGTCCTTGATCCACTAGCGAACCTCGACACGTGCCGTATCAAATTTGCGGAAGTGTGCGCCCTGCGTCAGTGACCAAAATAGTACCACGCAATGAAGGGAGACGAAGTGGTGTGGTGCTGGGACGTGGAAAGGAAGCGCAAGGACGAAGGCATCCTCGAGTAACGTGTGTCACCGATGATTTGTTCCGTGTTAGCGCAGCCTCCGTCTCCGCAATAATGAACCGCGTTCAAATGGCAGGTGTTACGAGCACGGGCGCACAATAACCACTGTGCCGACGTGTATGCGCTTAGCGCCAACGCCTGTTGTTTAAAAAGGTCTATGAAATTAGAAAACAGTTGTAGTGGTAACTGCTGATTGAACAGGGTGACATTACTGGTATCAACAGATGCGAAATTGCAGCGGAGAACGGCAGATAATTTCATGGTACCATTGCATAAATGATTTCCCTGGTAAATGACACCTCGCCCAAGACATCAGGCCGCGAATGGATTCTCGATAAACGCTCGCTGGGATATCGATGTAGAGCGCGGGAAACTTTCCCACGGCGGCGAGTCGCGCCTTCGTTCGGCTTCACTTGGCCGATCGTCGTCGGTGGCATTGGCTTGAAGTTGATGCCACACTCGCGCTTCTGCGCTGATGCTCCTCGTATTGCCGCTGTTTCTCTTTGGAACATACAACACGTGTCCGACCGATGGTTAGACCACAGATCAAGAGAACACGTAGCTAGGGCGATCCCTTACGTCACGATGCAACGGGAACACGCGGTGGATGGTGAGGTGTATTCTGGAAAGGCTGTGACGTTTTTATTGAACGAAGGCTACGCCAATAGCAGCTCGCATACTAGCGCGGACATGCTGACGTGGTTTCGACGCTGACTTATGTAACGTAATGAAGAATTGAAACGTAAAGTTCTGAGAAAAGCACGGTATAATGCGTGGTTTTTTACAAGTTTGAAAATTCGCCGACGCTGCGTTTCATATGTGGCAAGATGTCTCTGAAATTCTTGCCTACAAGAGATCGCTTGGAACCTATAGCATTTAACAGCTTCAGCGTAAAATTAGTGCGTTTCATCCCACTCTTACGTTAGTGAAAATTTTTCTTGGCGCTGCGCAAATCCCTACAACTGTCTGCCTGCTTGCCTGCCTGCCTGCCTGCCTGCCTGCCTGCCTGCCTGTCTGTCTGTCTGTCTGTCTGTCTTCTTGTTTTCGCTGCAATTTGTTGCGCCACAAGGCAACACTATGTTAGAGCACCCGATTTTCCAGGGTTGGCGGGGTGCTTATTCGTACCACGGAATACAGAACACTATTCCATGCTGGTTCTCCCTGACTGGTCCATTCTGGCAGTCAAGGCAGGGCTGAATAATCAGGGAATGGGACTGGTCGGGGATTGGTCAGCTACCTTTACAGGCAGAAGTGACCAATAAGGGAAAGACCAGCAGGGAATGGCATTCCGTATTCCGTGGAATGCCCTCTGGGCACTATTTCCGTTATTTTCGTTAGAATGAACGCTGTCTCCTGTCAAGAGTGTGTCAACGCTACGCTGGAGCTCACGCAACACACTCTGGGAACTGTCATCAGCGAGCCCACTGCGATATTACGCAAAGCAAGTGTGATTCGTGGAACTCCCACTTCTGTTCCTCCAAGTCACGTTTTCTTTTTTTTTTCTCTCTCTCGTTCTCTTACTCCAGCATGTCTTCCATTTTCTTGAACAACTATGGCGCAACCGATGGCTGTCCATGTGTGACCTTTGTATTGCCCGCGTCAGAATGCGTTGGCGGGCTAGTTGGTTGTCTGTACGCGTCCAGTCGTGCTTTTCGAAGATGACTGTTCGCGTCATAGAGTTTCTTAAGTCCGCGTCCATTCGAGATCCCGAATTCGATAGACATGTCGAGACTCCTCAAACGGCCTTGTTCTGTCTCATATCTTATTCATTCACTTTTCGAATATTTCCACAGGTCTCTGCTCTGTTTATTCAGGCATCGTGGTAGACCACAGCCACGTGCATGGCGAGACGTTACGAAGTTCCCCTCCTAAAAATTAATGCTGCAGAGAGGTTTCTCCGGTGGATAATACAAGACACGCAGTCTTTTCTTTGTGCAAGAAATAATATGCAGTTTCTTATTATAAGTAACGGCACAATGAAAGTCAGTGGCTGCCTAACGTTTTGATGGATGTTATTACCGTGGTTTTCCTCTTGCGAGCTCTTATTCGGCCTCGGCATTGAATATCGTGAGAGCCAGTGCACAAAACCGCCGTGATCCTTTATACATAACAGATTTTCAAGACCAGAAAAAGCTTCGCGCGAGATTTACAAGAAATATTTTGCATCTTTCCTCAGAATGATGCATGGGCCTTCTTTCCGCTGTAAAGAAGTTGAAAGTATAGCGGCAACTCTCAACAATTAAAAAGTTAAGTGTTGAGACGATGCAATGGAAAGAAAAGCCTTACGTGATAAATAAGAAAGACGTGAAAGTAACCACGTCACTAATGTGATAGCAGAACGTGAATCATACTGCTAGAATGATAACTCTCCTGGTTCTGCACAAGAAAGACGTCACCGCGGTCCAAGGATTTCCGGAGAGCAGCTATGAATGTGCTGCTAACAAAGCTAAGCTAACCACGACGCAAATGCTTGACAAGTTGATGTCTTCGCAGGGGCAGGATAAGATTGTTTATCTGTAGGCCATTCCGTCACTTTGACTCTCCTCAGAATGATTCTCCTCAGAACGGCTTCGTCTATGCGAGTAGATTGGGGTTCCGACATTGGCTATTCCTCACTCCGGCAAGGAATCTGGCCATCGTCTTTGCTACCATAGTTTTCAAATTGTGCTCTTATGCGTACTCCATGCCCTGCTTGCAATCAACTTTGTGTTCTGCTCGATCTCCTGCTCGCTACAAACACCTGTTCTGGACCACATTGTTCCCGCTCTATGCACACCTGCTCAGAGTTTACTTTCACGGAATGAATTCCTGTGGCTTTCCATTTCCCTACGGTCAAAATCCACGAAACATTTGATCTGGCAAGGACGTTGACAAAGAAAATGAATTGCTAGGACTTTGAAATCTCAACTGTCCAGGTGTCCGGTCACTTCCGCTCACCGAGTTTCAAACTTTCATACTTGAAATATAAAAGGTAAGAAAATTATGATTATCCCCTTAAAGTACTATAAGAAAAGTATGAATGTTACCTCTGCGCGGGAGTCTAGGTATCCACAATCTGTGTTTTCATTCAGAAGGAACACCGGAAACACTGACCCCCTGTCGAGTTTTCCGAGATAGTGCCTCTCGTCAAAAATAGCACATTGGTAAGTAACACTGGAACCTAAAATATGGCTTTGTACAGGTACCACTCGTTCTGCACGCTGGAGTAAATAACAAGAGGCAACCACTGAATTCACATTACTAGACGATGCATCCGGCTGGTTCCCTTTATCGGCAGCGCAAGCGCGCGGGTCTTTAATATATAACAAAGTGCACAGAAACATTCCGCGCATGAAAATGTTCCAAACTTCGTTCGACTTGGCCTTATCAAAAATAACGTTTTATGGGTCTTTATGCGCCAGAACCACGACACATTTATGAGACGCGCCGTATAGCGGAGGGCTGTGTGGTTCTTCAATGTGCACTGACGTAGCACAGTACACGGGACTGTGGAATTTCGCTTCCATCGAAATGCGACCGACGCGGCCGGGATCGAACCCGCGCCGTAACCACTTCACCACCGTAGTGGCGACTTCTCTACATTAAACTTGCTCACATATATTGTTAGCATGTTTAACCAACGGCGTCAATATTCGCAAAACCGAAAAACTAAGCACGTGCGTGAACTGAGGTTCAATTCACTCCCTTCTCGTATCCTTCTTATTACATGCCGAAAGCCCGAGATAGGCTGCTTCGGCGGGCGATATCGTCGCAAAAAGAAATCCAAGTTCTGCATTCGACGTCGTGGCCTCGAAAATTCTTGTTATACCAACACAATGCAAAATAGTGAATTCTCTCCCACAAATAGCCATATTTGCTTGGATTTCGCCATTTGCAGTGCTACCATTTAACGAGAATTAAAAAAAAACGAGAATAAAAAAACATTCCTGTTCGAGGCGAACAGCTTCAGTGTGCAAAAAGCGCTTGCGAAGACTGCGAACCTGGAATTCTCCAAATGTTATCCTTTAGCCTGACCTAGAACGTGTTTCTTGCATTTTTCTCATAGATAGAACACGAATAAACGACTATTATTGCGATAGAATTATGTGGACACTTAAGCCGTGTTTTGCCGTCGGCGTCACACACACACGTGTGTGTGTGTGAAACAGACTAAAGACATTTTTCTGCGGTTCACGGACTGGGAATCGAACGCGTGACCTCTCGGTGCCCGGACACGCGCCTCAGTCAACTCGGCCACTGAAACGCCTCTTGTTGAAGCCCAAGCGGTGACGTACTTATACGCAGCACTTGGAGCTCACAACATGCCAGAATCTCTGACCTGCAATCAACGGAGGAGGCCCGTGTTTACACGTAGCACCCGAGATGGCGCCGCGCTCCCGCCCCGTTGTTCGCGTGGGGCCGCCGCCGGTGTTTCCATTGCATAGCAGTTCGTTGATCGGACGGCCTGCCGAAGAGTTTCGGTGAACTGCTACTCACGCTGAAGTAAATGCATGCGTGTCCACACTCATCTCAACTAGCCGGAAAAGGTGCCTCTACGGCAGCCCGACGCCGGGTAGAATCCCACAGTTCGATTGGACAAAGCGGAAGCACCTCGTCCCTAGGCCTGCTAGACTTACTCCGCCTAATAATCTATGCGTTGCTATCGCATGCATTGTTTCACGATTCTGGCGAAGCTGTGACTTTTTTTAGTGTACTACGCACTGATACGGGTACTTGAGAGCCCGCGAGCATGGTGGCATTCAACGCACCATCATTTGCACCGTGTTGTCTGGTCATATCGTTCCCAAATCTGCCACTCGAATCCCATGTCAATCAAAATAGCGTGTCAGCTAAAACGTATTGTTGCTAAGAAACATACCCACTGCTTTGCGATCATTAGATGTTGTAAGTGTCTGATTTTATTATGTTCGTAACTCATCCACACAGATCATTCGGCAGCTGTAACTTCCGACTGAGCGTAGGGCTGTTTTGATGTATGTTACGCCACTTTGAAGTGAACTTTTATTTACTTTTGCTTGCAAAGGAGGAAGCCGGGGATAGAGGCTGTAAAGCCCAAGGAAGGCCACGGCTCTCCTTACAGTTTTACATCAAAAAGAACATAAAGGACCCCCCCCACCAACTGAAGATATAAGAATATAAATACATCAGCCGCCCTTGCAAGTGTCACATGAAGCAGTTTCGAAGCATACAACAATAAAAACACTATTATACAAAACACAAACCACAATCAGTAAAGAATTCTTTCGTTTCTTTTTAAAATATTTGCAGTGAAACATTCTTAAAATATTACTTCCTATGCAGCCAATCAATGGCTGACACGGAGCAGTGTAATCGCGCGCTTACCAGAGCGGAGTTCAGAAAGATAGTCACCTGACAGAACTCCCACTGCGGGAGTTCTGTCATGAAAGTGTGCGAAATGGCAACACTTCCGCGTCACTTGCACCATGTTTCAGTTGACACAAGATCGCGCAAGCAACACGCAAGGAACGCCATCTCTCGCCTCTAGAACTAGCCGCAGCATACGCGAAGCCCTTCAGCAGCTTGACATTTCCGCCAACTCACGGCAGAGCTTGTTCGCTGGTGTCTCACAAATTTGGAAAGGTGCCTAAAAATAAAAATAACAGTGACAACTGTCCCTGATGCTTGCAATGTGAGGAAAGAAGCCTCACGCGCCCACCATGTCTCAAAGGTGAGCCTTGTGCTTGTTGTTGGTATTTTTTTTAAATGGTGACGCTAAACTTTTCGCTTTTCCTGGTATCCTTATGTTGAACGAGAATTGCACTCTGGTGCTTTAAGCTCCGATGGGTGAAGAAGTTTCCTCCTGTCTTAGAAAGTGCTGTCTATGTGTACAGAGTAAAACAATATGTCGATTATGTAGAGAACGAGCGTGTTCGATTTCTTATTATTTTCTTCAGTAAAGAGTTTTAAAATTTTTTCTTTGCCAGATGGCGTAACAGTACGAGGGTTTTGGGTGTCGTTATTCCAAGCGGCTGACATTGCCTATATCGAAAATCAAAATACCCACTCAGATAATTATGTAAAACCTACAAATTTACATTTGAGTTCAACTATGTGGTAAGTATTTAAATGGGTGAATTATAGCTGTTGAGTTTTCAAGACACATCGAATAAATTCTGAGAACTGCTCGGGTTTTCCAAATATGCCTTTGAAATGCACTGGTGTTTACGTCACTTTTTTATCAAAGACTCCTCTTGCTCGTACGCAAGCACTCAGTTAGATGGAACACTTGTGTACTTCACGGCCCACTTCGGGAATGAATGTCTCGAAATTAGCGTCATCTTGAGCCTTTGCCCCCAAGTGAGCCCCGCCACGGTGGTCAAGTGGCTGTGGTACTCGGCTGCTGATCCGAGGGTCGCGGGATCGAATCCCGGCTGCGGCGGCTGCATTTCGATGGAGGCGATATGTTGAGGCCCATGTACTGTGCGATGATAGTGCACGTTAAAGAATCCCAGGTGGTCGAAATTTCCGGAGCCCTCCACTACGGTGTATCTCATAATCAGAACTGGTTTTGGGACGTTAAACCCCACAAATCATCATTGCCCCGAGTGAAAGCACCTTGCGAGCTAACTGGGTACTCTTTGCAAATGGCAATACACGTCGCAACATAAGTAAATGACAACTTAATTAGTCTTGGCAACAAGCCGTCTGTGCATTTCGATGCACTGCGCATGTATCGTCACCGACTTGGAGTAAGCCAATCGGGCTCGAACAAAGCAAATACGCCACCGGTCACGGACAATCTTTCAAGGAAAGTGATCGTTAAAAATGACATTCGTTATACGCGTTGTCATATCATCTATTGGTGCCTTAGTAACCAAGTTACCATGGTGTGGATAAGAGAGAGAGAGAGAGAAGTAGGAAAGGGAGAAATAGAATTCCGGTTTGCTATCCTGCATTGAGGAATGAGAAATGGAGAAGAGTGTAATACCAGAGACAAAAAGAGAGCAAGCAAAAAAAAAAAACAAGGGGGCGGGGCGAGTAGCCGGGGCATTAGGGTCTTCCTAATAGGCCAGAGAGTACGAGGAATAAAGACACTATAAGGACTAAGGCACTAATGATGGTGACGCGGAGGCTACTCGATCTGCTTTGAGACTAATAACCGTAACCTAGCCGATTCGAGGTCACGGTCATCAGTCTAAGCTGCGGCAGCCGCCGCACCACAATGAGCGTGATATGAACAGCCTTTCGTGGGCATGGATGATCAAAAATTAATCTGGTGCCTCCACTAGTGCGCTCCTCGTATGACATCGAGGTTTAGCATATAAGGCCTCATAATTGACACTCATTTATTTTAAGAAGTAACATATGTTTTTCAGTCAGTATTTGCTGTAATGTTGCCGGCGCCGTTGTTGTAGTTGTCGTAAATGTTGCCACTTCTGGAGTTATGCCGTTGTAGTCGTTCTTGCTGTCAGGCCACATGGCGGATTTATTTATTTATTTATTTATTTATTTATTTATTTATTTATTTATTTATTTATTTATTTATTTATTTATTTGAACTGTAATTCGAGGACAAAGGCAGGTGTAGACGGCACGAAACACTAGGAAGTGAACTAATATTTTGCCCGGCTTAAAAAGATTCTGTCTGCGTAGCAATCCGTAATTTATGTCGTGTTAATTTTTCTATCCGACCGCACCTGTGGTGGAAAAGAGCGCATTGGAACCAGGCCTGCCAACACCTCCACTGCAGCCGCATACTTCCACGTGCTTCGAAATTAGACGCCCGAGTCAACTAGCACGCTAATATAATGTAATCACTATTGCGGTGATGGCAGTTGCACTTTCTGTTTCGGTGTCCTTTTTATTCTCTGTATTCACCACGAATGTCTTCGCGATAACGTTTCTCTGAAAACGAAGGCTACCATTATTTTTATAGAAGTTTCACATCAGTGGTAGCGCACGTCCTATCCACTTCTTATTACATCTCCACGTTTTCTTTCGCTTTCCACATTTACGTATAAACACGTGTCAACCCACAAATATCAAGTCTATGCCGAGGACACGCTTCATTTCTTTTCAGGGCAACCTCCTTTACCCATGTGTTGCATTTACTCGTGTTATATTCGTTTCGATGGTGAAAAACTTGAAATATGACGCACTTATCGGTCATCGCCGCCTTGGACGCAGACAGCTGGGTCGTCCCACGGCCGAAGAGAGGCATCAGTTCTCTGCCTTGCTCAGGTAAGCACACATATTGTTTTTTTTAATGCGAAGCATTTCTTGGCGAACTTCAGCAACTTTGACCGTATCTATCTAGCCGTATACGTCTCGGTGAGCTCCTGTTCGTCTCGTTCGCCTGATATACCCGAACATTATTTGCATTGTAGTGTAGATAAGAATGACGAACACGGACGACCGATCTTTACACTACTAACTTGATACACTCGTCATGTGCGTCACGATTAACGATACTGCAATCGTGTGTGGCCTATACCCGTAGCTCTCGGCCTGCCTATGTGGGTATGCGCCACAGATGCTTGAGTGTTGTACAGCCCATGTCAGTCAAGGACCAATTAAGGTAGACATCCGTTAGAATACTATTAGAACACACCTAAAATTAAGGAAGGCACACCGTCTGTCGTAGCTTACGATTGAAGTATAACAAACACGCAGGCGCACACGCTACCTACCAAGCAGTAAGGGGGCATCGAAGCCGGGACCCCAGGTGCCAAGCAAGCACGTTACCACTAGGCTATGGCGGCTCCTCCCCCACGGTATATGTAGTGATTGTAAACCTACACGGGCAATCGTGATGATGCATGCTTGTGTAACGTGAATTGAGCTTCTAATGTGTTTTAGGCACTGTATAGCGATGTAATATAAAAAATACATATATTTTGCTACCACTTGGCATGCTTTTGTCCTACGTTGCACGATCCCGTAGGAATACTTCAACAAACGACGCTTATGATACCAACATCGGCGCAGCGACGCGTGCATTTTGCCTCCAGGAAAGAAAGGTTTGGGCTGTGCATTCACATGAGCGCCAACGTTACTTCGTGCAGTGAGCTACCATTCAGCCGTCATGGTGCTCGACGTTCCTGGTTAGGCGACATACACCCGCTTATGCTCTTTGCACAAGCACCTTAATCGTACGCGTAAGACATAACTTAATGTCAAACAGTTCGTCGCAGGCAACTGCTTCTCTGATTGCGCCGCATGGCACCGATAACCACAGTGCGTGGGATCTGCAAGTACTGAAGATTGGGCAAGCCGGTGCATTATAACTTCAGAACGGTATAGTGCAGCTTAGTTGGAGCATGAAGGAAAGAGATTACAGCAAAGAAGGAAATGACAGGCAACGTACAGTATGACAGGCAACATGCCACTTCCTTCTTTTGCTATCAACTCTTTCCTTCATGCTCAAACTGAGCTGCGCTACAGCGTTATGACGTAGGATCCGCAGCATTTCTTTTTTTTTTTTCATTCAATAAAGAGGAGTGAGTTGGACCATTCGAACTACACACACGGACAATCATTTAATTGACTTTACGAAAATTACCTAGTCATATGTGCTTCCCAATGTAAACTCCTCAGCGTTTATAGAAAGAAGTCGTGCAACGCGTTAAGTTTGTCACATGATTGGTTAGCGAAGTATGCAGTAAGAGGCAAGCATTGAAAAAGATTCAATCGTTCGCGAGTACAGAGTTACCGCAGAGAAATAATTGTTCGCTCTGAGCTTACAGGTTGGCTCCCCTTATACGTAGGGCGAAGGCGCAGGCGAACGTGACATAGCTATCGTTAAATGCGCTTAATACGCGTGGCGCCTTTCATTTACTATAAAAAGTAAAAAAAAAGACTTTTCATACAGTACCCTCTAAATCTGTTCATCAACCATGTCATTATCTCATCAACAATCTCAACGATCTGTTCACCGATCCAAGCCTCCATCTCCCCATAAGCATCTCTACTAGCTCGGATCTCAACATACAAGTAAGCCCTGCACAAAAGCACAAAATTAAATGTTTTCTTTATTTCTATTTTTTATTGCGCTGGCAAGATATGTACAGAACGGCTTGTGTAGACTTATTTCGGCACATAAATAACACACGTAACTTTCCTTTACCGTCAATTACAGCGGTGTTTAGATAACGAGCGCAAACCGATCCAAACATTTCAATTCTTCCTGGTGCAAGTCCGTTCAAGTGATAACATGACAGAGTTGACCGCGCGGTCGATTAGCTGATGAGAACGGACATCGTGCCGAGGGACACAGACAGAATGGGTACAGCACCTTTATTGGTATACTGAGAGAGGAGGAAGTCGTCCAAGTAACCTGTATAGAGACGATGGTTGAAATGATGTCACGGGCACGCTGTTTTATGACCAGACTGAATTCGGGAGGCTCTACCTGAAGGGCAAGCAACCAGTCGCCTCTCGCTAGAATGTTCAAGACCACCCTTCGTAAGAGTTACGATACAGAAAGTGATCAGTGACTGCGACCGCGCATTCTCGACGCCATTGCCTGCACAGAAAGCTTGAGAAACTTAATACTACTCGTTGCGTTAAATATAAATAAGCTGCCGCCTGCTCATTACGATGGTCTGCGATTACCGCGAGAAAAGCGCAGCTTGTGATAAACGCGTGCCAAAACGTCAGTTCCACTAGTCCGGCAATGAGCTGAACTCTCGATACCAATGGTTTTGCCGTGCAGGGGACCGCAGGCAATTCGCTCTTCTCGTATTACGCGTGCTACGAGTACGCCACAGGAAAAAAATACAGTTACGCAAGACATTTAGTGCGTTGCAAATGATTGGTTGTTATGCCCCGGACTTAAGTAGTAACAAAACTTTAAAATGAAGTTATCAAATTAAAAGGCTGCCTATCACACGAAAATTACTCTAATGGTTGAATATGATCTATATAACCGAGTACAGAGGCTTCATATTGTATAATGTTTTTGTTTTTAAAGTTTGGCTAAGGTAGAGTTAGATCACAGCTTTATATTCAATAAAAAAATACGGCCTGCCATACCTCGGCTTCTTGTTAAGGCTATGTTAGTGCACGTGCCTTTCACAAACAACGCGGTCGCCGGCCTTATCCAGAACACGGCGGGGCAGTAAACATGCGCGCCGTCAGGCGAACCGGAGAGCACATGCTGAAACACGCACACATGGGAAAGGAAATCCACGTGGCATGTCCCGTAAGCGATTCCTTGCTTTCGGAGTAATTATAGCTTACACACTCCGCAGTTTCCACGTGTGCCTGCAAGAAGCAAATATTGCGGCGAACTCGATTTTATGTTTTTGGTCGTAGCTGATTAGCACAGCGCGGCTTACGCTGATTTTCTGTTTCATAAACCGCCGTTGCTGTTGCCGCGGCGCATGATTATGCGATTCATGTGTTAGTCACTTGAATAAATATATAAAGACTTACACACGGCAAATCCAGTGGCACAGGTAGTAGCAGTGGTAGTAGTGATGGTAGTGCTAGTAGCAGTAATGTCTGGGGTGCTAGGTGCCAAAACCACAGTATGGTGATGACGCAGGCCGTAGTGAAGGGCTCCGGATCAATTTTGACTACCTGAGATTTTACGATGGGCATTCGGGTAAGCAACCAGAGCGACGTAACCACTGCACCAACCTGTCATCAGTAGTAGTAGTAGTAGTAGTAGTAGTAGTAGTAGTAGTAGTAGTAGTAGTAGTAGTAGTAGTAGTAGTAGAAGAGGAAGAAGAAGATGATGAAGAAGTAGAAGAAGGTGTTGTTGTTGGTGGTGGCGATGATGATGATGATGATGATGATGATGATGATGCAGTGTAGAGGTGGGTAGTATAGCAGCGAAAGAAGCAATGTTGTTTATGTTATGTCGTTTATCAGCTCCTCATCGACAAAGAGGTGGGCTGCATTACAATGGGCCTGTATGCATAGATGAAAAGATACGTACACGTAGTCCATAAAGTTTACAAGAAAATCTAAAGGTTATAATGGGGCAAGAGTTGAGAGTTTAGTGGTTTAGTGGTTGCTACTATGTTCAGCGGGTGTTTTTACACACTCGACCTTGAAGGTTCGTTATATGCGAGAGCTGGGTTGTTTAGAGCTCTTCAAATAATGCTGTCTTCCGCTTCTCCTTCTGTTTGCGCATTTGTATAAAGCTTAGCTTCTTAGAATAATTTCTGCTTCTTCTGTCGCAAGCCCTACGCCCCGAGAATCTACGACAGAGAAGCATAAATTACTTTAAGTTTGATAAGCATCCCAGTAATGCAAACAGAAGAAGAAGAAAATGAACAACAAGAAGTCATCACTATGTGAAAAGCGCTAAAGAACCCAACTTCAACAAACAAAGCTTGCCGTTCTAGCGCGTAAAAAAAACACAAATAAAAACAATCCTAAAAAAATTCACAGCATATCCACGGAGTGAATGATGATGAGTGGTCGAAGCTCCGGAGGTTCATCGTAGGTCCTGCCGAGTTCCGGATTAATTTAGTTAACGCGCACGCTACGAATCCTTATGGTTCAACTACGCACAAGTAAAATCTCCCACCGGCACTTCATTGCAAGTCAAGATCCAGTGCCGGTGAACGGTTCTCCAGCGCCAGTAGTCGGTATTTTTCAATCAAGAAACTCGCTAGAAGATGCTGCCTGCGTCAAGCTTGTCTCTCGCGGGTGAGGGCGCGTTCTCCTTCTTTGCGAGCTGGTAGAGCGTTCATCGAAGAAAGAGCGTTTCCATAGCCAACGCGCGCCTTTCGCTCTCTCTGTCTCTCTCTCTCTCTCTCTCTCTCTCTCTCACACACAAGGTAGCAGATGGAAGAGTGAGAGAGCTCGCGCGCCGGGAGGCACGCGCCGAGGGTGCGCCTCCCACACGCGCCCTCCTAGTAGCGCGTTCCTAGTAGGTAACGCGCTACTACAACGGACGGACAGACCCAAACCTTAAGGAGCTTCGCCCCTAAAACGGTGAACAAGCAGAAAAGCTCCTAAGCTGACGATACAGAACGGCTGTAACGCCAGTCAAGAAAGCGAAGAGCTCATCGAAAAGTAGGAGGCCACGCGCCTCTCCAAGAATGTAGAGCAACAACGACATCCGGTCGACAAGACCAAGGAGGTGGCGAATGCCAGAGTTCTCTTGGAATGGGAAGACCTCCAACTTATGGTAGAAGCGTGGTTGGTACCTCGATACTGTTTCAAATAATATTCATTCATTCATTCATTCAGCTCTGCCGCAAACATACAGCTTACGTATGACCTGTTTTGGACTACAAGGGGATTATCATCAATCACAAACACTGTGCATCAAATGTCCTCCTCCGTGCCTCCACCCCTACATAGCATTTCCGACGACAGCTTCTATGCAGCAGTTTTACTTTTCGCAATTTTTCGCAGACAGGTTTGAAGGAAATTCGCTTCGTCACGTGCCTCCCAGGAAATACATCCAAAAATTCAGGTGGTATAGGATGCCTGCATTGCGGTTTTATAAGCTTTTTCAGGCCTCTGGTGTTTTCTCTCTCTCCCTCTCTCTCTCTCTCTCTCTTTGTAATTTTCCTTTGTCTTTAACTTCTAGGTGAAAACGGTGAGTAAGCCACGGTATGATCTCTGGGGGACGCGCTTCCCCATTCTCCGCAACGCTTGCACGTATTGCGCAGTTTCCTGCAACTGTAGTATCGCGAGCGATAGGAACACATACAAGTGTCAGCAGGGCTGTTGAGTTTCGTCACTGTTCTTTCTTTCTTTCTTTCTTTCTTTCTTCCTTTCTTTCTTTCTTTCTTTCTTTCTTTCTTTCTTTCTTTCTTTGTAACTACGGAGTTTCCTTTTATCTTCGTCTTTTATTAGAAACCAGCAAGCGGCGACTGCAAGCATCGCTCGTCGAAACAGCGCGGCAACTATACACACGTGTTCAGCGCGCGTGCCAAAGAAGGATGGCCTCATCCGAGCTGACAGCTGCGCTGGTACCACGTGTGGAAGCCACGCGCTCGGCGCGAGCTCCCAAGGCGCGGTCAGAACTCGCCTTGAGCCGCTACTGCGTGGCGCGAAATCTGTTGCCTCGCAACGTCATCACCGCGCATCATCCCCACGTGGAAGGCAACGCCGACACGAAGTAGTACAATGCGAGAGGCGCCGCTCCGGCTGAACTCGTGTGACCTGCCGCTTTTGCAAATAGACGAGGTCAGCGGCGAGAGACGTATACCTAGACTGAACTGTTTGATCGAACCGTAGCGTTTTGCTACAAGCAGTATACTGCAACGTATTCAGGTGCTGGGTTCTACGGAAGTTGTGGTTACGGATTTGTTCAATGCCCGTCGCTTAGTTTTAGAACCGCATTGTGACTGTGCGGGTCGGTAACACTGCGGGTCGGGACTGTGCGGGACAACACGTTGTGTTACGAGTGTGACAGTTTGCAATGAGAACGCGTGTGTGCAGTGAGTAAGCGACTTGCTGCGTTTACTGAACGACAGAA